>VWZI01021477.1:102660-120966 GCA_013396835.1 Psilopogon haemacephalus
AACACCGTAGGCTTTTGAATTCTAAACTGTGTAGAGAAAAGAAATCAAGTCTAACATTTCAGAATGAAATACGCTTTATAGCTAGTTTAAAAGTTGTTATATTTCAATTAAATGTCTTTGAAACACAACACCATATCAACTCATTATAATCTCACCTCCCCACCCCAGCATTTTAGCTAATAATGAGCTTTTCAGTTAAAAAGTGTTCTTGAGTGTTTTGAAATGAATTTCCAGAAAAGGTTTGCAACTTTGAGTAGTTCTCTCGTTTGAAAGAAATACCTGTCTGGAGTAAAGGTTGCAGCTTTTAGCTGAAGAGACATTTTTTGTTTCTTTGTCTCTGTTAGTGAAATGCCATTATCTTTGAGTTCCCACACAGGTAATTCCTTTTGTCTTCTTCCAGGAACATGCAACATGTCTGTTCTTAGCAGGCTATAAATTACTGCCAGCAAATGCTTTCTAGTAAAGCTCAGTGTGCCTGTTTTACCTGCTGCTAACTTTTCATGTTTTATTTGGAGATGATTAGAAGGTTAGGTTAAAGATTAAGGTTGTCTGTTAGAGGGGAGCAGTCCTTTCTGTTGAGTATTCTGCAGTGCTGTTGGCAGTGAAAAAGGCGGCATTACATGTCTGGTAGGTTAAATTACAACAACCCTACCAGGTCTGCTGAACTGAAATGTCCTGAATTGTTATTTGTGGTGTGTTGAAACGTTTGTAAAGGTCATATTTACTAACAACAATTTATTTATTAAAAAACACAAGTAGAAATGGAGGAGGAAAATAATGTTTCATAATTACTAGTTATAGTACATTGTTGTGGCATAGTTAATACAGAGCTTCTATGTTCTAACCTGCAAGGACATCTGATGTTTCTGTTTAAACCCTCTGTAATTTAAGAAGGGTAGGTTAGGTAACTTAGACTCTGATACTGCTGCCATTGTTTAGTTCAGAATCCGTGTTTATAAATGTTGATGCTTGTAACATGACTTCTCAACAAATTTTAGTAGAGAAGGAGGGGGAGCCATGAGCCAAGTTTTTATCTGTGCAGTGTTGGGACTTGAAGACAGGCCTCATATTAACTCTAAATATTTTCTGGAGGCATTTGTCTTTCCAGGAAGATTTAAACTTTTTGAATGCTTGAATTATATACTGACAATTTAAAAGTGATAATACTGTTTGAGCAGCTGGTTTGGCCTTTTTTAATATTTATTAAAAAAAACCCAAAAAACAAAAGGCCTAGTGGAAAATAGTTCATTGGGCCTTTTTCTACTTGAATTAATGATTTAAGTATTTACTGAGAGTAGGAAGGAATGGTATCAGGCCCTTTTGGTGTTGAAGTGCCAAGGCTTTTCCTCAGCTCATAGATGTGATAGAGTTTTTTATATGCCTCATAGAAAAGTGTTCTAAAATTACCAGTGTGGTTTCTTTGGACCACCAATACAACTTGCACTAACTAGAGACTAATCTGTAATAAATAGAGCTGGCTAAGTTTTAATAAAGCCTCGCTTTTTAGGAGAAGACACTTACAGGAATATGGTATGACTAGTTAAAAACTAAAAGGAGATGCAATGGGAGGGACTATGCTCACTAACAGTGTTCCCCAGGCCTTAGTACTGGGGCTAGTTCTGTTTAATATCTTTTTCAATGATCTGGGTGAGTGAGTTAACTACACCCTCATTAAGTTTGCAGATGGCACTGAATTGGGTAGAAGTGTTGAAGTGCTTGAGCATAGAAGGTCTCTAAGAAGGAATATATACAAGCCAGATTGATAAGCTGAGACTAATTGCACAAGTCACACCAGTGCTAAACACTTGGGAGATGGTGGCTGAAAAGCTTCCCAGAAGAAAGTGTGTAGGTGTGTGTGTCACACACACTCTGGGGTTGCTGTGTGACAGCAGACTGGATGTGAGCCAGCAGTTTGCTCAGAAGAAGGCAAATAGTATTCTGCCCTGTATCAGGAATAGTGGTCAGCAGTAGGGAAGTGGCTGTGATTGTGCCCCTGTACATGGCACTAATGAGGCCACACCTCAAATGTCGTGTTCAGGTTTGGATCCCTCATTACAAGAAAGACATTGAAGTGCTGGAGCATGTCCAGAGAAGGGCAGTGAAGGTGGTGAATTCTAGAACACAGATCTTCTGAGGAGCAGCTGAGGGAACTGGGGTTGCTTAGTCTGGAGAAGAGGAGGCTGAGAGAATATCCTGTTTGTCCGTACAGCAACCTGAAAGAAGGTTGTAGAAAGCTGGTGGTTGGTCTCTTCTTCCAAGGTAGCAAGCAACAAGGTGAAAGGAAACAGCCTCAAATTGTGCCAGGGAAGGTTTAGATTGGATATTGGCAAAAATTTCTTCACTGAAAGAGTGGTCAGGCTTTGGAATAGGCTGGCCAGGGAAGTATTGGAATCACTGTCCCTGGAACTTCAGAAAATATACAGATTTGATGCTGAGAGACATACCTTAGTGGTGGACTTGGTCTTTTCTAACCTCAATGATTCCATGACGCAAGTGTTCAGTGGAGACAAGAGCAAGAATGCTGTGTCTGCCTGTGTGTTTTGTCTACCCCCTTTCCTCTGTGTGCACTTCACAGTTTACTTACCTCTTCAGTCTTGACTCTAAGTACTTCAACTGGTAAACATCCTCTCGCAAAGTCTTAGTGTGTGTGTGTGCATGACCTTTTTCAGGCTAGTGTCAACTGCAGCCTGAAACTGCATGTAATTCAGTGATGCACACTGTACAGCCTGCTCTGAAATGTACAGTGTAAACAAATGGTGAAATTGAAAGATTTCCGTCTTTGTTTCCTTAACTTTTAAAAACAATTGGAGAAACAGAGCTATATGTTACATTTCTCTTCTCCCTTCCTAATTTTCAAGAGATACTGCTTCCTCCATTAAACTTTTCTGGTATTTCAAGAGTACTAAATAAGTTTTGGAGTTTAAGTGCGATATTCTATTATTTACATTATGAATAGCTAATGTATAGCACCTTACTTGTAGTCTTCATCCCAGACCTTACACACTGTCCATTCATGTTTAATGCTAGCATGACAAATTAAATGCCTCTGACAGTGCTTGAGCCAGAATCAGTGTCATGTTTATGCAAAATCCAAAAGAAATCCTGAAGTGTTCTTACTCAGTGATAGTATTGAGAGCCACAGCAGGGTTTTATTACACCAAATGGAAAATAGGGCCACAATGAAGACTTCTGAAATAATGCATGTGTTGCGTTCTGTATTATAAATGAGATATCCTGTGTATGGGTAGCCACAGCAGTTCCCATCTCCAAGGAGCTACACAAAATATAACCTTACTACATCGTTTGGTTGGAGGTGAGTTTTAACACAAGATCAGCAGTGGAAGAGGTGCAAGCAGAGAGTGACCTGTGACAGTGAGTTGGTGGCAGTGTTGAGATTAGGACTTGGGTTCATGCCACTAGAGTGCACTACTTCCCTTTTACTTACTGGGAAATTGGTTAAATATGCTGGTCGGTGTGGGCTTCCTGGTGAGGGCTTTGAAAAATTGTTGCCAACTTGCTGAGCTACTGGGAGTTTTACACTGACCTTAATTATACGCAGCTCTGCTTCTGCAGCTAGCATTTGAAAAATAAATGTTTTTATTGCTGTCAAACCTATATGAATGTTGTGATGGAATAGCAAAGAGGTATTGTAAAATAGTTGGGGTTTTTTGCCCCTTTTTTATCTTGTCAGAGATTAAAAGGGTGCGTACAAAAGAAAGGGTTAATCATATTTGAAATTAAAACAAGTTATTTATGTAATTTCTCAAAAATAGATTATGACTTCACCAAGAAGTTCTTGGTAAAGAGATATATAGTATTTTACTTGTTATTAAGTTGATGTTTTTTCCCTGTACAGGTTTCCACTTGAGTGGCACAGTGACAGAGCCTGCAATGCAATCGGAGCCAGAAACTATTTGCAATGTAGCTATCAGCTTTGATCGTTGCAAGATTACCTCAGTGACCTGTAGCTGTGGAAACAAGGACATATTTTACTGTGCCCATGTTGTGGCACTCTCTTTATACCGGATCCGCAAGCCAGATCAGGTCAAACTGCATCTTCCTATTTCAGAGACACTCTTTCAAATGAACAGAGACCAACTACAAAAATTTGTACAGTATTTGATCACAGTGCACCACACAGAAGTTTTGCCAACTGCTCAAAAATTAGCGGATGAAATTCTTTCTCAGAATTCAGAAATTAATCAAGTCCATGGTGAGTCCTTTTGCTTCATTCCCACTTTGGTATTGAGGTTTTTTTTGGTGGCATTTAGGAATGTGACCTGATGAGGTTCTTTCCAACTCAGGTTATTCTGCAATCCTGTTGTATTTACTAAAGTGTTAAGATGTTTAGAAAGCAGTGCTTTTTGGAAGAGAAAATAATTCATTTATAAGTAATGAGTTTGTCTTCAGTGTAGTTAATATATGGCATGATCTGCTTTACAGTTGTATTTTCCAACTATGATAAGCTCTGATTTTAGGAAGGCTCTTTTTATTGCCACATCACTTAAAGGAACCAACTTACCAATATTATGTTTTATTACTTAGTTCTTCTTGAACTAATCTGCTGACATTTTACATGTGTATTTTTGTTTTAATTGCAAAGTACAAAGGAAGTAGGTATTCCATAGTGGTTTTGGTTTGGTTTTTTGGGTTTTTTTCTTTTCATTTGTTACATATATTCTGTTATCCTTTGGGATTTTATTTCCATATGAATTCAGGAGAAGCAGATCTCTTTTTGTTCCTTTTTTGTTGTGATGCTGCAGCAACATACAGTGTTGGCAAATGTCTTGGTCTTTCATGCTCTTTTTGCTGCACGTGGTTTTAATGGCTCTTAGTTTCTTGTACTGAACATCTCATATTTGTTAAAGAATTCTGGGTGTGACTTGAGGTGTTTGAGGTGTCTTTTCTGTGGATCTTGCTAAATGGAAAGCAGGTAATTATGGGGTTGAGGTGACCTAGCTAGTTTGTTAAAGTTCTGTGTTCCTATAAGGTCACCTGATAGAAGTGTCATCTAAGGTGAAGTGTAAGTGTAAGGACAGCATAGATGGGAAGAATATGTTATCTAAGTACTTGAAAATACCTTATTTGTTAATCTACAGGAACAGTTATTGTGTTTCAGGTATTTAAAAGGGATTGCCACTATTTCAGGGAATTTGCAATGTAAATGTAACACAGCTACCTAATACTAGAGAAAGAAAACCAGGTACCATGTGTTCAAAACAAAAGAAGAGTCTTTCAGTAAATCTGCAGCCTAGCCCTTCTCCCTAGAGTTCTGTGACCCTCTGGCAGGCCCAGGCAGGTGGTGCTACATGGAGGTGATTTTCAGGAGCAGTGTTCTTTATTGATTTTAGAGGCTGTGGGGGAAATGGCTAGGGGCAAGCTGGTTGCTCTAGTTATCAATCATAAGGAGGTTGGCAGATCTGCCAGGTGATGGAGGAAAGAAAGGGAAGCTAAAACATAAAGCTATAGTGGAAGATGCTCAGGTGTTGTAAGCTAAAGGCACATAATACAAGAAAGTTTGTAATGGAGAATTAGGGGAAGGAGGAATTTTAGTGAGTATGAGGGACACAGAAAGTTGTGTCAAGGGTGATTAGAAAACAGGAAGGTGGGTGTGGGAAAGGAAGGATAAATTGTTACTATTTATTACATTAGCTACACTATGGCTGATGTAAGAGAATTGACAATCTATTGCAAAGTTTTAAAATTTGATCAACATTAACTCTGTAATTGTCCTAATCATAGGCAAGTTAGTGTTTGTCAGCTGTTTTCTTATTGTCAAAATATTTCATTACTCATTAGTATTTAAATTAGTTTTAGAGAGATAGTTGATGTTGATATCACAGCTCAAACAGCAAAAAGAACAGGAAACGAAAAAAAGAAGTTGATGGCAAATTATGAAGTTTCATGGTAAGATTACAGTAGTTTGGAATTGTCCACAAATCCAAAATGTTTCTTACACATGGAGCTGTTTTCCTAGCAAATTAATTGCTGTATGTCTTTATTGACTATTGATATTTCTTAATAAATTAACAAAAAATCAAGTTAAAAAATCCAGGCAGCATAAGAAAATAAACTGCTATTACCGAAGAAAGCTGGGTTGCAAAACAGTAGTCTCCTGCTTTTCCATTTAGACTCTTGTAAAACCATAATCTAAACTTGTTTTTTCAGTCTTTACAATGTTAAGAAATGCAGAATTCTTTTAAGGAAAAATAATCTCCTCTTATGTAGCAAGCATTCTTCTGGGATTCATGCAGTAATTCCATTATTTTGATATTTAATCAGTTCCTAAAATTAAAGTTATCCAAAAGGAAGCTGGTTCCAATAGCATAGGCTGGTGAATCTAAGTTCACTCTTCACTCTCTCATATCTATTGCACTGCAGATATTCAGTTTGTAATACAAAACCCTTTTGTATCCCTGTCTTGCCCTTTACAGTTTAACCTCAGTAAAGTAGCATTTGAAGGGGGCTTATGTTGAATACTGCTTGAAGGCATAGGTTAGTAAGAGGAAAAGGTTAGAAAAACATGCTCATAAAAGTGAAAGGAGACCATGCGCATTTAGTAACACCAGAAAAAGCTTTGATTGAAGAACAGTGATCAATGTGGAGTTGGATGAGGAAATTTTCATCAATGGTACCTACAGGTCTTAATTTCAGTGCTTACATAAAAGCTTTTTAAAAAACTTTTTTTGTCCCCAGTAGTGGTTCCTGTACTATTTCTACTTTTTATGTATTTACAATGATAAGCAAAAGAAATGTGTATTTAAGAATGATCTGGGACTCGATGAGCTGTGACTGTAGTAGTCTGGTTATTTGGTTATCAACTGGTTAGGGAGATGGAATAACTCTGCAGCATTTGTTTTTCACGAAAGGTGAATAGTATGATTCACTTGCTCGAAGTGCTCTTGTGTAGCATTCTGTGTCTTTGTCCTCATACCCTTGTGAGAGAGGTTACTTGAGGAACTAGTGAAATGACTTACACTCATGATATGGATTTTTAAATGACAAGTCCCTTTTGAGTTCTGTGATGGATACAAGTGATACAGTATTCTTTGTTTCTTCACAACTGAGCCTTTGCAAGGAAGAATAAGAGGGTGTTGTTAGAAACACCAGAAGGTGTTGTCTGTTCACTAACTTCTTCAGGAGAAATGGGTTATTTATTAGGAATCACTTTCTGTATTTGCCATGCTAATTTTCACTTGATGGTGATCACATTACAAGAGAATATTGCTTGTTCTTAGAGCACTATAGTACATCGTACATTTAAGAAGACTTGTTGCCTCGTGTGACTCTGCTCCAACTGTACATGTTCCTGAAGATTTCAGATCTGGAGATCTTCGGTGTCTAATCCTGTATACTTGAAAGCACCTTGTAGGCGTTTGTATTGATTCCTTGATGGCCTCACTACGTAACTCCTGACTTTGCATTAGGTTTCAGACTGGGGATGCTGACTGAGGAAGCTGGATGTAGATTTGGATTCTGCTTAGCTGATGCTCTTTTCCTCCCTGATAAACTTCTGTACTGTTGTACCCCAGGAGCTGGCAGGTGTATATGGCTAGGAAGAGAACAGCCAGGATGACCAGTTGCCAGCTGTTTGTCATCTTGGATCTGTCTTTTCTTTGGTATGAAACTTCAACTTGAATTACTGGGAAGGTCAAGGTCAAACTATATTCCTGAGAACTTGAGTGGAAATAGGAAAGCATCTTCAAGTATGGGGGAGGGCTCTGTGTGTGAGGTAAGCCTGTTGACATACTAATATCATGTTAGCATTGATTTTGCGCTATGAACATAGTGAAAAAGGGCTCACCTTTTATTGGTATAGGACAGCCTAGCGAACCAATTTCACTTTTAATGTTTTAAGCTGCACTGTTTTCTTTCCTGAATATTCAGTGCTATTGTTCTAATCTCTGCTGCTAGAAGAACTGTATGGATTTTCCAGATTTCTCCCATTCTCTGGTTCTCCTTCTCAGAATATGAATCACTCACCAGTACAAAAAGCCACGTGCAGATGAAGTCAAAGTTTAGGGGGAGAAACTGGGAGAAAATGGCCTAGGTTATATTTATCTCCTTAGAAGCAGAAGTACCTGAGTAGTTGTTTATGTGTTGAGAGGAATCTAGGTGCCCTGTTTGCAAACATTGATCTGCAATATACTAGGAGTGTTGGTGAAGGCATTCAAGTAAGAAATATCTGTATGAAAAATAGCTTTTAAATATGTTTATAGTATCTAATACTGTTCCTCTATATTGTAAGTTCCAAAGGGCAATCCAGAGGGACAGAAGAATATGTTGTAATATGAATTTAGTGTATTTAATTGAAATGGAGATATTTGTGGAAAATTGTGGGGTAGGATAGAATGAACAACTGAATACAATGTTTTGCCCAGGTACTAGAAAAGGGAATATTTAATATTAAGGAAGATACATCATTAAAAAGGAAAAAAACCAGAAATTATTCATGTGGTCCTGTTTAAACTAGCAAAACTCATTGAGAGACTAATTGCAAAACACAAATGTAGAAAATAGCAGATCAATTTCCTTAGAAGATACATGAATGTGAAATAATCGCAATGCTTAGTATGAGAATCATTTATTGAATTAGAACTGGGAAGGAAGTTACAAGAAGCCTAACCAAAACTAAAGAAATTTCAGAAACTCATGTAGAAGTAAATAAACAATACAATGCAAAATAAGAGTAAAGAGTCATCTCTGCAAAATAGCATGAAATAAATGATTTATGAAATTCAGATTTTTATGAAAGGTATTTTCAAGTACTTTAAACAGCAAGATAAAGCCTGTTATATGGAAAAGAAACAGTGGAATTTTGAGACATGGAAGGTAAAAATTAATGAAAATATTCTAGTCTCTACTGATAAGGAAGTTCTATTTTCTGCTACACGTAAGTAGACTTTCAAACTTACATCTCTGTGACTGCGAGACCTGGATTTTAGCAGGAGAGGTTTAACTGTCAGCAGGTAACATTGTGCCTTTTGCTGTATTTTTTGTTTTTAAGCTAAAAACTTGTTAAGGGTGTTATTAACTTTCTTTGGTACCAGCATAGCCTGTCCTGTCTCTGTATTTTCTGTCATTAGCATAGGTTTCTTCACAGCAGTTTCTTTTTCTCTTTGATGCTGTGCACTGCTGGACAGGTGTTACATCCTACCCAAGAGTTTTGAAATAAAGTAGGAGATGAAGTGCCTTGTCTGAACTTTACATCTTTTGGGGAATGTATTTTGAATCTTTAATTATTACAAAACCCCAAACATCATAAAATTGTTTAGAATAATTCTGAGCTTATAACATTAATTGCAATTCTGTTGTGAATCAGCATACAGCAGTGTTAGGTTCTAGCTGGGATTGTTCAGTCCTTGTATAGTTCTCCGTAAGTGATGCTTTTTATGTGTAAACCTTTTTCCATGTGTTCTTCTCCTTAATACTGCTGTGAGATAACATTTAATAACATTTGACTCATCTAAGTTCATATATCTGTACATTTAATAATATTTTTAAAAAAGTTTCAGTATAGCTATGATAATATAGCATGGTTTCACTTGATGCCAGCTCTTGTGATACTTCAAAAATACGGATCAGGGAAGCCATTTGCCTTCAAGACTATTTTCTGTTGGTGTAACCAAATTTTGCTACTTCACTTATGCTTACTTTTTAAGGTTAAGTTCTCCATATGCAACGCTAATTGTCAGATGCAATTGCTCATTTTTCAAAGCAGTAGCATTTAAAATTGCTATGTTTGCTTTTTTTAAAAAATGCTTCTGCTTCTTAGACCTTAGGAGTTGATTATATTTAACATGTAACCTGCTATGACCAGAAGTATGAAAAGCTGTTAGCTTGTTTTCTAATTTCATCTGGGTGTTGGTCTTATAAATTGCTGTGCACAATATTCCTGCCTTGATTGCTAAAATTGTGACTTTGTAATTTTAGTAAAAGAGTGTAAGTCTGTATATCTTTATCTATACACTGAATACAAATACCTTATTTATTGTATTTAACTGTAAGTAGATGATGTAAAAACTGTTTCAAGGATCAGTCATGATAGGAGCTAAATCTGGAGATTGGAGGAAGGGAAATGAATGTGTTAGTTACACAGTTTAATTACAAGTTTTACTATTTAGTGTAATTATACCATGCTTTTCACTTCCATGATGTGAAAGAATTTATCTTCGTGACATCCCAGTAAGGCATGTAAGTCATTCTTATTCACGGTTTGCAAGTGGAGAACAGGATTTGATCTTGGATACGAAACTGCGCTTGCAGAGGTTAAATACAAGACTGCCAGTATTCCTGTCCACAGCCAAACTGATCTCATGTCTTCAGTAGAAAAGTGGCAGTGTTCATTGTGCTGGGAGATCTGTGTTTAAGTAGCAGGGGAAACAGGCTGCATCAGTTAGTATTCACCTGACTTGGTAAGTGACCATAGTGATTTTGAAAGTGCCTGACTGAGAGACATGGAATTGTCCCTGTCTCAACCACAGAACAAGAGTCACATGGCTAGTGGAAACTGAGACTTCCCCAGTGACACTACAACAGACTGTTGCTGTGGTGGAAAGACAGTTTGGACTCATACCTAATTGGACACATCACCTCTGTGCCTTGTTAGTCTATGGCTATTGCTGAAGACTGTCAACAGTGATGAAAGTTCAGAGAATTACAGCTGTAGATGGTGCTGGTTACATGAATTTATTTTGTACATCCTGATTAAAAATTTTGATCATAATCAGTGTAGCTTTTGTAAGATCTTGTGAGGAAATACTGCTTCGAATTGGACATACCCATAGTGCTGTGCTGAACAGCATTGCAATGTCCAGGCTCTTGGCTTTTGCAGGCAGCTTTTGCAGTTTTCTAGGCTACTGGCATGAAGGTAGCACTGGTGTAAGTATAGTAATGCTAAGCCTCTGAGAAAGGGATATTTGGAATTGTGCTCTGAGAGAAGACTCTTAAGGGGTCAGTGCTGCTGGCTCCAGACAGCAGGCACCCATGTTCCTCTCAAAGAACCCTGTTGTTAAGGAATCTGTGGTAGCTGTGTTGAAACTTAACCTTCTAACATAAACTGGCTGATGAACTTTTGATAAAATGTAAACAGTTTCAAAAGGAATTTTTTTTTTCCTTAAATAGGAAAGCTTAGCTGAGGAATCTTGAGCTATTTTTAACTCAATTTAAAAGTAGCCATCCCAAGATTATTTAAAGATAAACCTCTATCAAAATAAAGGATAAATATAAATGTATTTTGTATATTGGTGCCTTTATATATTCCTTTTCACAGGTCTTCCTTTTCTCTGTTTTAGAGCAATGAAATATTTAAACTATTTGGAAGGTGATACTGCAAACCTGGGTCTGTGCAACAGCTGTTCTCATGTGGCTTGATTTCTCTTTTTATCTTATTTGCAACTGAAAACTTACCAGTATGTTTCATGTTGCTGACTGGAAAAAGTCTCTTAAAACTAACATACTGTAGATGGAAGCAGTCACAGAAGAGGAGGTTTTTCATTTCATGTTTTTAATACTGTTCTAGACTTGGTTCCTGTTGTCTGACACAGTTTCTATGAAAGACGGAAGAGTTCATTCACATCTTCAAAGACAATTTCTCAGTAATCTAAATATGTGTGTGCTTCTCTATGTTTATATACAGTAGTGCAGCATTCTCAGCTGTGTGCTCTGAAGTTGGATGCAGTTTAGAAGTTGCTGAACTAAAGGATTTTTTTTTTTGTTTACTGAACAACCAGTAGACATGATGTACCTCTGAAATTGTGAAATGAAGCCTTGAATCAATAGAATCAATGTTTAATTCCTGTATCTCCGAAGAGCTGCATCTATCTTTGCACTTCAAGTTCTCAGGACTTCTTTGCAGAAGCAAGTTTTAAAAAATATGACTATGTAGTATTCCTTCCCTGACAGGTTTGGGTTATTGTTTAGTTGTTGTTGGTTTGGGTTTTTTGGGGTGGGGAAGAGGGAGGGGAGGAGTTTTTGGTTTTGGATTTTTTTGTTTGTTTGTTTGTTTGGGGTTTTCTTGGTGTGTGTGTGGTTTTTGATGTTTTTTGGTCACATAGTTAACATGAACTTGGATTTAAGTGTTAGACTGTGTAACATAATTCAGGTTCTTACAATATCTCAAAACCTAAAAGAGATAAAGATTACATATTTTTGGTAATCCCAAAATAAAATAGTCAAATTAACTTTGGTCTTGGGCATGCTTAAAGTACTTTATGTTGGTATAGGGATGCAGTACCTTGATTTTTTTCCCCTGACAGTCTGGACAAGTGCTTTTCAGCCTTTTCAGTTTGAATACCTTTTAAAAACTATCCAGTAGGAATGCAGTCTTCTTTAGAAAAATATGGATTGCTAGATGATGCAAGAACTTGTTTTAATTAGTGAATTTTTTCAGCCTTGGTCGAAAATCACTCATGACAACCACAAACTTTAAGTTTAGAGTGTCCTGTGACCAAAGCACTGGCTGATGTAAACTTAGTCACTTAAATTCATACTAGGCTAATTCAGGTAGAGTTCCTCTGAATTGACTTTGGGCTGATACATTGCCTATGTAAAAATACTTGTATGGAATTAGAATCAGTTTCACAAAGCTCTGACTCTTATTTAGGATAGAAATGCCTTTAGTCCTTTAAGACATTGGATTTGTTTGGGGATTTTTAAATACTTTTTGTTTAGGTTTGCAGAGCCATCACAGCTCAGAGGCACCGAGGGTGATGATTTTCCTCATGTCCATCAATAGCAGCGCTCACTAGCAGTCACTTAAACCTGAACAAGACTGTGGAAGGTACAGGAATTATGCAGGTGTTTTGGGGAGAGTGGTTTTAACATCACAGTTGTAGAAATACTATGCAAAATCTAACTTTCTTTGTAAAAGCATTTTAGTGTAGCTGCTCAAATGGAAGAACAAATCCTTGTCTTGATTTTAATGTTTCATTATAAAATATAAATCATTTATCGTAGACTGTAATTTTTAAGTGCTTAAAACTACTGGGAATACATTTAAGTATGTTTTAAAGAGTGTATGAATTAAAACAAAGTCATCCAAAACAGGACAAGCACAAATCCAAAAAGCTACTACTCTGCAGTAGTCCTCTGCCCTGGATCCATGAGCCTTTCTTCTTTATAATAGAACATAATGATTTCTTTTCTTGCTGCTTGCAGGTGCTCCTGACCCAACAGCAGGTGCTAGCATAGATGATGAAAACTGCTGGCATTTGGATGAGGAACAGGTCCAAGAACAGGTTAAACTCTTCCTTTCCCAGGGTGGATACCATGGATCAGGGAAGCAGCTCAATTTGCTTTTTGCAAAGGTGTGTTGAGTACTGTAAAATTTTTTCTCTCTTCCATTCCCCAAGCCAGTTTGTACTTGTTCATGCCTTACGCAAAGTCCCGTTGCTCTAAAACGAGACAAAGCCTTGAGAACATGATGACGACTTAAGTACGAGTTTGTACAGCAGTGCACTGTAATCTGATATGTCTTGAGATCAGTATAAGGATGTGAAGTAACTTTTCAACCAGCTGCAACTTTGCTTTTCTACTCCCAAAATGTTGGAAAAACCTGTAGAAATTTCTGTCATACACCTATGGATTACTTGTGAAAAAAAGTGCCTTTCAAGAATTGCAGTGCTAAAATTAGGAAGACTGGCTGTTTTTTTTCTGCTCAAAAATTCCACATTGTATTTCTTATTTGACAGAGGTGGAATATCTAATACTGCAGCATATTACATCTTCTGTGATTTCTTTGTTTTGGTTTTCGTTTCAGTTGTATTAAAAGACTTGTTTCCTAGGTGCGAGAGATGCTAAAGATGAGAGATTCAAATGGAGCTCGCATGCTGACATTGATAACAGAACAGTTCATGGCTGACCCTCGCCTGTCGCTTTGGAGGCAACAAGGAACTACAATGACTGACAAGTATAGGCAGCTCTGGGATGAATTGGGTAAATGCACAGACTTCAAAATCATTAGGCATTTATATGCATAATGAAAAGCCTATTATGAATTTGGGATGGAGAGGAACTTTATTGTGGTACTAGGTAAAGGAGACCAGAGTTTTCTGCAGTGTTGCTTGTTTGGTTTAGGTTGGGTAGAATAGAATTTCTGATCTACAGTGTGAGGCAGTTGTCGTTAGAGAAAAGGATACATTGTGTGAAACAAGTGTAACGGCAGGGTAAGTATGAAGGTCACTAGTGCTAAGCTAAAGAGGTTAAGGAAGAAATCAGTGCACAACAAGAGAGAAAAGGAAGGCAGTGATAAGTTTCATTAAGAGTAGAAACAAAAGAAAGTAGAAGTCCATTACTGAGCAGGACAGAAGATAAATAAAAAAGGGCTAAAACAATTAACATTGCTTTACAGTTGTGACCAGATACATGACTTAGTTGTACAGTGGAAAGAGGAACTGAAATGAAGAAAGGAATATTTAAACTGGTAAGGCCTGAGAACACTCACTTTAAAGTGTTCTAGAAACTTGCTACTAAAATTTTTAACTACTGCTTCACTAGTAGCTCTCAAAATCTACAGGAATTTGTTGTAGTGAGGGTGAATTCAAAACGGCTTCAATGTAACTGTCATTAATAGATTTGCACATTCACAGACTGGATTGGATTGGAAGAGATTCTCAAAGGTTACCGTGTCCAACCCTGCTTCAGTGAGCAGGAACATCTCCAACTAGATCAGTGTGCCCAGGGACACATCAAGTTCAGTCTTGAATCTCTCCAGGGTCAGGACCTCAACCACTTGCCTAGGCAGGCTCTTCCTGTATTTTACCACTCTTACTGTAAAGAACTTCCTCCTTATGTCCAATTTAAATCTGTCCTACTCCAGTTTCAAATGGTTGCTCCTTATCCTATTGCTACAAGCCTGTCTAAACAGTCCTTCCTCAGCCTTGCTTTAGGCCCTCTTCAGATACTGAAATCTGAAGGTCTCCCCGGAACCTTGTCTCTTCTGGGCTGAACAGCCCGAATTCTATCCCATCTTCTTTCATCATGTCTTTATAGGAGAGGTCCTCTAGCCCTCTTTGTAGCCTTTCTCTGGATCCACTCCAGTAGGTCCATGTCTGTCTTGTGTTATGGGCCCTCCCTGGTTCTGGACACAGTATTCTATGTGAGGTCTCTCTACTGCATGTTAGAGTGGCAGAATCACTTCTCTTGACCTGCTAGTCACACTTGTTTTGATGAAGCCCAGGATGTGATTTGTATTCTGGGCTACAAGCACACATTGTTGGCTCATGTCGAGTTTCTCAATCACTAGTACCCTCAGGTCCTTTTCTGTAGGGTTGCTCTCAATTTTCTCATCCCCCAGCTTGTATTAATATTGAGGGTTGCCTCAGCCTAGGTGCAGGACCTACCTTGCACTTTGCCTTGTTGATCTTTGTGAGATTCATGGCATTTTAAAGGTGGATAGGTGACTGGAAAGATTGCTAAATAACCACAAGCACTGCTTTCTTAGGTGTAATGTAGTGGAATAAACTGTTAGCCAATTGGTGTATAAGTATGTAAAAGATAAACCAACCCAAATTATTTAAAATACAGTGATAAAGACAGCTGGTTTCTCTAAGAGATAATTCACTGCATGTATGACCAAATGGGTTCATGTGTTTATCTTAGCTGTAGTAATGTTTCAGATGCTGTTCTGGAGGCTTTCCCAAAGCAAGCCTAAATGAAATCACAGAATCACAGAACCCTGGATGTTCAAACCAGCACAGAAAGGACCTCCAGAGATCATCAAGTCCAACCTCTCTACTGGCGTTGGATAAACTAGGCTAGTTTACACAGGAACATATCCAGGCAGGTTTTGAAAGTCTCCAGAGGAGGCTCCACAAGCTCCCTAGGCAGCCTGTTCCAGTGCTAGATCTGTCACCCTCACTGTAAAGAAGTTTCTCCTCATGTTAAGGTGAAACCTCTGTTCTAATTTGTAACCTTTGCTCATTGTCTTATTGCTGCTGGCCAATGAAAAGAGATTGGCCCCATCCACTTGACACCCACCCCTCAGATATTTGTGCACATTCATAAGATCTCCTGTCAGTCTTCTCCAGACTAAGCAGCTCCAGGTTTCTCAGTTGTAGAGGACATGCTCAAGATCCCCAGTCATCCTCTTGGCTTTGTGTTTCATAGAACTTGGAGTAGTTACCTTTGTTTTCACTCAGTCTGGAAAGAAACTTCAAGTCTAGACTTAAAGTAGTTTGGTCAATATAGCTTTGCCTGGTTTGTGTAGTGTGGAATATATAAATGAATACTAAGTAACAAGCAGACAGAAGCCTTACAGATGATACCTGGTGGGATGTCATGTAACTACTGTAGAGAAGAGAGCCAAAGGCCACAATTCTAGAATGTAAAGATATATTTTGGATCAAGCTAAATGAAATTAAATCTGAGCAAGAATAATGTTGCACTTAGAAAGGATGCATCAAAAGCAAAACTTAGCTCCCCACTGGTAAAAGTTAAAGATGACTGTGACTGATTCATGTTGATTTCTAGGGCAAAGACTGGGTGTGAGCCACTTAGCATTAATAAATTACTATCTATCTTGATGAGGTTAAGACGTCTGTGATGGAAAGCCATACTATCCAAGCAGGCAAAGTTCTATCAAGAGTGTAGATGTAACTACTTGTTTAAAGTTTAACAACTCTTTTTGACTTTTCTTTTTTTTTTTTTTTTNGCTTTTTTTTTTTTTTTTTTTTTTTTGACACCTTGTCTTGTTGGGAAATAACAGCTTTTGCCAAGCAGGGCACATGATTAGCTGGACGTTGTGCACCAAAATTGTGTTCCACCATACCAAAAACTAAAGAGTCTCATGCTTTGTTGCTCATGTGCATTGAGCTGGTAGGTGGTGGGAGAGACAGAAATGTGTTCTCCATCTGTTACCTGTAGCAAACCTACGACATACTGCGAATAAACATAAAAGGTTTTGTTAAATTTTCTCAATGGCTTGTCTTCTTGTTTCACTGGTTTCATTCTTTCCCTGACAGAGTATGAAGTGAAGTGCCCTGTTGTTGTTTCCTGTGTCAGTTATTTGGGCAAAGATAGTTTTANTGGGCAAAGATAGTTTTAGTAAGTATAGAAATTTTAAACACAGCACATGCTTGCTTCACTTCTTTTCTGAAGGTCTTAACTAAAAAGCAACTTCACATAAAGCTTCTGCAGAAACTACTTTAGAAAAGGATGTGATCGACACCACTTTTTCTTCCTCTCCTTTTCCTTACTGGGTCTGTCTTTGGGGATTGCTCATCTGGTGAACTCCTGCAGCCAGAGAGCTAAAACCAGAGCACTCCCATGGCTGGTGTATAAATTAGGAACAACAAATTAGGCAGCTGTTTGATTAGATAATAGAGTAACACTCAACAGAACTAGCTCCCTGCATATTGCCAGTCGGCAAAACTGAAGTGTTTTTAAAAGCAGCAAAAGGCATTTCTAGTGATGGGGTAGAAGGGGTGAGACTTGGGCTTTGTACACGCCAGTGACTCAAGAACAGTCTGAAAGCCTTCTACTGAAGCAGCTTGGCTTCAGTAACTGAGGGTATCTAGGGTTAGATGCCATGCGCTCAGCTGTGATGTCGTGAAAAGGGTCTGAGCAGAAGTAGGGTCATCTCGGGTTAACTCTGTACTGTCAGATGTGATGATCTCTGGCAGATAAAGGTTGTGAGCAGAGCAGGCAAGGCACAAAAGCAACATACAGAGGGAAGTAAGTGGATGACAAAGCTGGGTTATGGAACAAAGGATCAGAAATGATGCTACGAGGGGATGGTGTCTGGCAGTGGAACGGTAGTGGTGGTCCTCCTGTTGTGACTCTTGGACAGAGGTCAGGTGTGTGAGTCTGATGTGGATACCTGTGCTTGGAGCCTGTGATGAGAAGAGGCTGATATCTGGAATTAGTGGCTAAAATAAACTGCTTTGCTTCACATGAGGAGGACAGACCTAGACTGGAGATAAGGAAGAAATTCTTTACAGGGAGAGTGAAGAGACAGTGCAACAGGTTGCCTATGGAGGTTGTGGATGCCCTTTCTGTGTGTGTGTCTAAGGCCACGTTGGATGTGGCCTTGAGCAATTTGGCTTAGTGGAAGGTGTCCCTCATAGAAGGGAGCTGGAATAGATGGTTTTTAAGTTCCTTTTCAACCTGACCTATTCCATGAATCTGTGAATCGTTTTCCTGACACCACCTATATAAAGGTAAATGAGGTGGAATCTCTATACCTGCAGTGTTGAATGAGCAATATTTTGGATTAATTGAACTGATTGGTGTACCTCTGTTTAATCAGAATTATAGGTGCTACTCAAAAAAAAAAAACTACAGTGCAACCTCTATGCTCACCACTGC
>VWZI01021477.1:127081-155422 GCA_013396835.1 Psilopogon haemacephalus
TTTTTCCCTTCTTGAAGCTAGGTGTTATGTTTTTCCAGTCAGCAGGAACTTCACCAGTCTGTCATGACCTTTCAGATACAATGGACAACGGTTTGGCAACTTCATCTGTCAGTTCCCTCAGGCCCCATGGACTTGTGCACGTTCAGGTTCCTTAGGTGCTCAGGAACATGATCTTCAATTACAGTGGGCAGGTCTTCCCTCCCCCTTACTTTTGCCCTCTGGAATTTGGACACCGTGGCTGGAGTATTTGCTGTCAAAAACTGAGTCAAAGAAGTCATTGAGCACCTCAGCCTTATCCATGTCCCTTGTCACCAGCTCTCCATTTTCCTTCTGAAGGGGTCCCACATTCTTCCTAGTCCTCCTTTTCTCATTGATATACCTGAAGAAATTCTTGTTCCCCTTAATGTCCCTAGCCAGATTCAACTGCAGTTGTGCTTTGGCTTTCCTAACCTGATCTCTGCTTGCACAAACAACGTCTTTGTATTGGTCTCAGGTTACCTGTCCTTTCTTCCACTCTCCTTAGGCTTTCTTGTGTCTAAGCATGTCATCCATGCAGGCCTCCTGGCGTTCTTACCTGCCTTCCTCTTTTTTGGGATTCATTGCTCCTGGGCCTGAAGGAGGTGATCCTTGAGCAATGATGGTGAAGAAGCTGTTAGTATATGTCATTACATTTGAATGATTTGTGCTACTGTAGGAACTAAATTACAATAACTTCTGAGTTAGCAGTACAGTACAGTTTTGCTGCTCTAAAGCCTGAATTATGTGTAATAACTTGAAGAAATGGCTTTCGGAGTCCTGCATTGCCTCAATTTTTCCTGTCGCTTTCATTTCACCTGTGAATGAAGTCAGTCTGCAATTCTGTGAAGATGAGATCTGTCTGTGTTCTCTGAGGATGATTTCCTTCCTCCTTCAATACTGGCATGTGCCATAACAGTATTTAAAGTAAGGGTATATGAGTAACTGCTTACAAGATGACATTCTTTTCTATATTTATCAGATTCGAGGAATAAGGGTGAAAGTAATTAGTTTGTAAGTGTAGCTTGAGAATCTTGTTTTTTAATGCTATACATAAAATTTTGAGTTTCTATATAGTTCATTTGGATGGAAAGTACTTTTACAACAGAAGTTACCCATATTAAAACAGTTTAAAAAAATCTATTCCTCTAATAAATTGACTATGGACAGGAATTAGACACTTTGTTGATCTAAGTTGAGTAATCTAGCCTTGTGATTTTTTTCCAGTTTTCAATCTTGAGTGGCTACTGGAAAAATAACTGAAAAATTGGAGGAATAATTTGAAGTGAAAAGTGCAAGAATCTTCAGTCTGCTCAGGTGCATCGAAGGAAATTCTTCACAGTATAAGATACCTGCATAGACTAAAAGCTCAGGGAAAACACTTCTGTCAGTGAAACAAAAGGTAGCAAAAAATTCTAATTTGAGCTGAGCCAATTTAACTAGAAAATGAGAAATGAGCTTAGAAGCTTGAATGGTGGTATCCAGACAATTTACCAGAACCCGTATTAGAAATCTTAGTTGAAGTATGCTGATTAAATTGCTTTTGGACTGGAAGACAAAAGTAACTCAGGAAATCTTAAAGCAGAAAGAAATTCAGACTGCATAATCAGAACGTGTTCTTCCAACAAGTTACAGTGAGTTATTTACAATCTCTGAGCATAATTGTGGCAGTTTTTGGGGAACTTCCCACTATGTAAAGTAGTGTTTGCACTTTTCCCACTTTTGTAATGAGAGGCATTTTCATCCTTTTAGGAACTTTACATCTTCATTTAAAAAAAAAAAGGGGACGGGGGAATTTATTAATCTCAATGGTAAATTTAAATAGAGGTAGATTAGTGTACTTATAGTGAGTATAGTCATAGAATCAGACAGGTTAGAAGAGACCTCAAAGATCATCCAGTCCAATCTATCAACCCGTCCTATCCAATCAGCTAGACCATGGCACTAAGTTCCCCATCCAGTCTTTTCTTGAACAGGTGTTCAGGGATGATGTCTCCACCACCTCCCTGGGAAGCCCATTCCAATGGCAAATCACTCTCTCTGTGAAGAACTTCCTTGTAATATCCAATGTATACCTCCCCTGGCACAACTTGAGACTGTGTCCCCTTGTTCTGTTGCTGGTTGCCTGGGGGAAGAGACCAACCCCCACCTGGCTTCAGCCTCCCTTTAGGTAGTCACAGACAGCAATGAGGTGACCCCTGAGCCTCCTTTTCTTCAGGCTGGTGTGACTAGTGAGTAGTCACATTAACTTCTGATAATAGGCTGTGACTGCTGAGAGTACCAGTTAAAATATTTGATAAAATATCTGATCTCTGTTTTGGGCAGGACCACATTGTTTTCACCACTCAACTGTAAATATTGGCAAATACTTAAAATTATGAAGAATCATATTAAGCTACTCTTAAAGGAGTATTTTTTTTTTACAATATATGCTAGTATTAGCAATGTTTTTTTAACCTCAGATTAATTATTTGTGAACAAGTGAATGGTTTTGTGAATATTAGGAAAGTTAATCAGCAGGATTAATTTACCAGTGTTTTTGTGCTGTCCTCTAGCTTTGTGGATTAATAGCTCATGCCTTGCTGCAGTATTTGTGTTGTAGGATACTATAGATGCATTATATAGATACTATAGATGGACAAATGATGTGTCTGAAGTGTAGTCTGAAGCTATGATAATGTAAACTACACCCTTCAAACACATTATTTTTTTTTAGTCACATGGCAGTGTGTCTGCAAAGATGCAGCAGTTTTAAAACAAACTCACAACAGCGAGCTGGTAAAAATGACAATCATAATTGGTTATTTCCTTTTTCAGTTCTGCTAAAACCTGAAAACATAAGAAGATGAGAGCGGGGGGGTTCCATCGCTTAACACACAGAGATCAAGAGCATGTAGTTCATTACAGAATCATAGAATCATTAAAGTTGGTAAAGACCATGAAGACCATTGAGCCCAGCCACCAACACAGCACCACCATGCCCCCCACCATGTTCTGAAGTACCATGCTTACATGACTTTTTTAACACCTCCATATATGTTGGCTCCACTACTCTGGGAAGTCTGTTCCAATGCCTGACCACTCTTTCAGTAAGAAGTATTTCCTAACAGCGAAACCAAACTAACCTGGTGCCATTTTCTCATGACCTATTACTAGTTACTTGGGAGACCAACCCCAGTCTCACTGCAACCTCATTTCAGGTAGTTGTAGACAGCTGTAAAGTCTCCTCTCAGCATCCTCCAGACTAAATAATCCCAGTTTCATCAGCTGTTTCTCATAAGATGTGTTCTCTAGACCTGTACTTATGATGGAATGACTTCATGATAACTTAGAATAGAATCTCAGTAAGTACTTTTCAGCCAAATGCTTGCATGCCTTTAACCATTGAAGCAGAAAGAGAAAAATGGAAGCTGAAAGAATTAGGCATATTGAATGTTCTTATTTTATTTTACTTTATTTTTCTGTCCTTGAGTTATACCTGCACTCCCTGTAATCCACATTCAGAATTTAGAGTGGAAGAGCAATGATTTCCTCTTGCCATCAGTGCTGCAGGTAATCTACTGCATTAATCAGCCAGCTAGTGTGAAATGCATGGAGTGTAATTATACTATCATACACAATACCATCAGCATGAAGCACTTGTCAAGACCAATACATCAAAGCTTAATTTAGTAATAGAATGAATCAGAGCAAAATAAAACATTCTGTTCTTTAAGAAACGCAGCACCCATAGAAAGCCTTCTTTGAAGGCTGCTCAGAAAAACAGTGTATTAAGGAGTTGTGTTTAGGCATAAAATGGCAACCTGAATTCAACTGAATGCTAAGAGAACCTTTCCTCAGGATTCTTACCAAGGAGAGAATAGCATCAATGTGGTCTGTCTAGCTTAACAATTCTGTAAAAGCAACTATTTAGTTGGATTATTCACCAGTGGGATTTGTTCTAATGCCTTGTTGTAATGGAGATTGCTTTGTGCCCAGAGGAGGGAGGTGGCATTGCCATTTGTTCTGAAGGCAGTTGTACTTATAGTTGAGAAGCAATAAATACCATATACTAGCTTCTTTGAAGTTTCTAAGTGACTGTCTCAGTGGAAGTCTCTATGTTTACATCTGAGTTTTAACCCACTTCAAAAACCTTTGCTGGCAATTCTATTTTAGAAGGGTTATAGATGCTGTCTCCTGGTATTGTTTCTTTCATGCCAATTCCAGTGCTGTAAAATGATGCTTTTGTAACAGAGTTGCTTAGGCTCAAAAGAGATGGAATGGCAAGTTTGCAGCAAGTTCTAAAGCAGTTTTATCTGTTGCACAAAGGGAATGATCTGGATTACCTGGCTCTATTTTCTTTGGAATTGTTACATGCTACTCTCCTCATGGCTTAAGGGGTTTTATTTTTGAAGAAAGAGATGAGTGTAACTAAGAAAGAGGAAATACCACTATAGATATTAACCTCTTTCTTGCACATTTTAATTTTGCAAAAGAATGGATTGATCTTAAGTGTATTAAATGTAAAATTACAAAGTGAAACATATCAGCCATTGATAATTCAGTATTGTAAATGCAGAAATGCTGACCCAAGCTTAGTGACACAGCAACCCTAACAAGGTAGCATAGTATTTGTAGGAAGAGCAGATTTCTTTGGAACTGTACACTGAATTTTCAGTCATGGTCAATGTCCAAAGACACCACTAAAACGTTCCCATTTACTGAGGCAAGAGTAAAGTCTTTAGGATTTATGAAAACTGGGCAATGCTTAGTCTTTCAGGAGAGTCTGTATGCATTCCTTGCACTTCCTTTGTCTTCATGAATACATATGTACACAGGATGCATAATTATTACCACATCTACTTTCACTGTGACTGAATGCTTCTTGATGTTGTTCACTTTGCATATCTGAATCCTAATTATTGAAAAGGTATGCTGTCTCTCTACCCTGTGAATTCACAGATAATGATGTCTACAGAAAAAAAAAAAAAAGTACTCATGTTCCCTTTCTGCGAAAGGAAAGGGGTGTATTGTCTAAAGCAGTAATCTAACCTTTTCTCTTGTTTTTAGCATTGTAAGGCACACTAAAGATGAATGACAACCCTGTATTTTCAGGAGAGCTGTGTGAACCAATAGTATGTTTTGACAAAGCTAGCTTTTTCCAGGTCAAAAATTAGTATTGACCCACAATAGGCAGTTCCTCACTGGAATATAACAGTTCCAGTACGTGAAAATAGTATCAAATTGCAGTCACAGCATGTCTTATTTTCCAGGTGTCTTTAGTGGGGGGGACTACTCTTTGTATATTGGTTTGTGATTATTTTCCCACTGTGATGTGATGAGTTTTCTATTTGAAAGATGTAGATTGAAGGCAAAGCTTTACTTTTGGATTAGCGTTAGGTAGTTCAGAAACAAAAATGTCAGCCTTCTGAGAAACAGTATGAAAAGGTACCTGGTGCCTGGGTAAAGGGAGACAGGAGGAAGAGACACCAAATCAAAACAATATATAACCATAGAAGCATTCTCACTTTTGTTTTGAGGGATCTTGTTTGATTGGTGTTTTTTTTATTCAATGAGACAGGTGGCATTGGTGACATCATTAAATCAAACTAGACAGGTAAACTCAAGAATGTTGGAAATTTATTTTGAGAGACTTCTTTTGAGCACAGACTGTTGTCAGCAGCAATTTCCATGTTGAAGACACTGGAAATGAATGCCTTCCCCACATACTATGTATAGCTGCAGTTTGTTTTTCTGCAAGCCTTGTCTGTTGTGTGGGGTAACCATGATCAGCATCTTACCCCTATGACAACCAGGAGCCATTAGGCAGAAAATAGAGAATCTCTTGTTTCAGGCCAGGGTAAGCCTTCAGGTTGATGATAACATTTAAGAGCCAGCTCAGGCAGGTTTCCGCTGAGTGAAATAGGAAGAATATCCTCCAGGCTTCTTCCAGCTGGTAAAAATCTGGTGCAAGTGAGCATTTTCCTCAGACTTCTCAGTGTTCGAACCAGAACAGGAACCAATGAATTGAAAGAGCCAGAATGGAGCAGGTGTCAGGAGAAGGGGGGAGGTGGTTAGAGAGCAGGAGGAGGAAGAAATACTAATACATGTGCTAGAGGGGGAATAAGGATAAAAGAAAGGAAGGAAAATCATACATACAGAAAATCTCGGCCTAAAAAGACTAGAAACCCAAACAGGCTGGAGAGTATGGGGTCATTGACATGTGTCCTTCTTCCAGGTGGTAGCCTTTGTAGCACTACAGAAACGAAGCCTGAGGCCCTTTCTGTTCCCTTCTCTTCGACTGAAGCTTTGTCTCGCACTCCCCTTCCTGCAGGGAATTGACCAGCCATGAAAAAGTGAAGGCTGGGTGAGAGATGTGTGCACAGCCAGCCTTGAAGTTGCTGGGAGCAGGGTGCAGTTGGGCTCTATTGTAATTTTAAGTGGTTGATATGGGGTTATTAGAAATACACTTGCCTTTGCGCTTCATTTGCATAACAGTAGCCTGGGTTTCTGAGGCAATTGCTGCTAACAATGTACTTATGCTTGACGAAACTTCTTTGGTTTAAAGAGGGAAACTTAAAGAATTTCAATGCTTTGGGTAGTCTCTTCCCTCTTCTGCCTTTTAGATGTACCGCACACAGAAAGGAACTTCTGAAGTGAGTGAGTGAGTGCAGTTTTTTTGCCTCTAGTGGTAAGAGTGGAAGAAAGCAGCACTGATTTTGTGCGGTCATGATGGTGTGTGATTTGCCTTGCTGGATGATTTAAATACTTAACCCAGTGCAGCTAAGATAGTCCACTTTGCTTTAGCTTCACTTGGAAAACACTGGGAATTTGGTTACAAAGTACTAAATTGCGGGTTTTTTTTTCTGTTAGGTGCTTAGAGATACAATGTCTCCTTATTGCCCTCAAGTGATAGTTGATTTGGAAAGTAAATAAGCAAGCCCAAGTTAACTGTTCTCTAAGGCTATCCAATATGCCCCATGTTCTGTTTTGTTCTGCAGACTGCAAAGAAGTGTAGTCATTCTGTCGTGGACAGTGCTGAATGAAATGATTCTTAGTAATAACTAGCTGTAATTTGACTGTGTTTGGAGAATGAATGAAGCATGTTGAGTGTCTAAAGAAAGTCATATTATTTGGATTTAAAAGAATTTTTTTTTTTTTAATTAGTACTGGCCATATTCACTCCCATATCAAATTTCAGACATGAAAAAAACTATCAACCAACCAAAGCCCCCACAACAATTTCAGAACACTCTCTGCACTGTATTTAACTGCTGTGCAGTGGTAATCTGTAGTAGTGTAGTATCTCTTTGGTGTTCTGCTCTGTACTATGTCAAATTTTGTTATGGTTTTTAGGTCTCTTTGATATTACTTCCCCATTTCATGTTGTTCTGAATAGTAATCGGCTTGCATCTTTAAGAATCAAGCTGTGTTTCCACTGGCTCTTGTGCTGAGGAATACTGACAGGCTGAGTTACTTTCGGAATTAATGTGATGTGGTTGCTTGTGCTCTGTGTATCCATTTTGCATTCTTAGTTGGGAAGAGAACACTTGAATGTGAAAATTTTGTTATCCTGGAAGAACCCGCTGGCTCCTTTTATTTTAAGCCTGCCATGAAAATTGCATACTTGAAGCATGTTCTCCAAACATCTTGCAGTGTGTAAGGCACATTCTCAATGAACAAATGAACTGTTTCTAAATGCTGTCTTCATGCTTCTGTAAAAGTTCAAGCTAATGAAAAGACAGCTGATTTAGAGTAAAATCTTTCCATTTCAAAATTGCTGCTAGAGACCTAGCCTACCCTTCTATATAGCTTTAAGGAGGAGGTTTCAAAGTGATGGTTTGTGTGAAGTGTTAGTGCAAATTAGCTTTCCCTTTGAGCTCCATGAAGAGAAAATATAAACCAAATTTTCTGGTCTAACCAAATTACTGATATAATCACAGTAAAAATATCTTATTCCTATTAGATTGCACAAACCAAATGTTTACTGAATTTTTGGGACTGAGATGTGTTTGAAAATGAGTTACATGAGCAGCAGTACTTCTGCTGGGTTCTGAGTGTCAAAGTATATGTTTACAAAATATATGTGCTTCTTTGCTTCCTGTAATGTGAAGCTGAAAGGTTCATAGTTTCTTGTTCATAGAAAACAACATTCACTTCAGGTACAAAAAATTAAGTTAAATCTTGGTAATTTCCTAATGTAACTTTATATGAATTCTTGTGTGCTTTTGACTATTGTTCCTGTGAGCCAGTTGTGAACTGTAGATTTTCTGATACAAAAGATTTCTTAATATCTTTTAATTGAGAAGGTTGGCTTGATACTGTCTTTCAAATGTTTCAGATGGGGCATGCCACTTCCAATATCTTGCAGTCAGGAAGTCAGTTTGCTTGGCATTAGGCCTGGCTGGGAAGCAACCAGTGTGGCTTTTAGGGGGAGATAAAATGTTTCAGTATAGAAGTTTGCAATTAGTTGTTGGCTACTGCTTTTTTTTAATAGAAAACATAATTTAGCAATTTTTTTAAAATCAGGTGCTCTGTGGATGTGTATAGTCTTAAATCCTCACTGCAAGTTGGAGCAGAAGGCCAGTTGGCTAAAACAGCTGAAAAAATGGAACAGTGTGGATGTTTGCCCCTGGGAAGATGGAAACCATGGAAATGAGCTGCCCAATTTAACCAATGCTTTGCCTCAGGGTGCAAATGCTAACCAAGGTGAGCTTAAACGTATGCACTGACTGCAACATACAGCATAATCTATCTTACATACTGTACTCTAGCCTTGCAGAATTCAGCAACTTTCTTGTTGAGTATTGAAAGCCAAAATTATTTTCACTAGTATTATCCTTGCAGAAAGGATTAATGAGTGGGGGTTTTGTGCCGAGGCTGCAATGTTTTCAAGGCAAGTATTTGTGTTTAGCTAGGTCTTCTAACTTTTCACTTGGTGCTTCTAAATATGTGTTGCCTGAATACTGGATGTCCTTGAAGTATGTTGTGTATGCCTGTTTCTTCAGTGTAGTATTATATTTCTTCTGGTGTGGGGGGGGTTTGTTTGCAATTTACAAAGCTTTTGATACCTGTTTAAGGAGAGGTCTGTTGCAACTGCATTAAAACTGGAGTGTGTGAGAAACTATGACAGCTGTGTGTGGGACATGCTCTGTGCAGTCTGCATTGCTAGGTGTGGGGGCGTGGTGTGCAGAGGCAACACTGCTGTGTTGGAGGAGGTATTTGTTCTTACTCAGTATCATGCATTCTAATCTAAAATGTTATTATCAAATCTGACAAAACCCTTCTCCAGTTGTCTTCAAGCAGACACATACTTTACTAATAACTGGGAAAGATACAGGACGTTTTCCTGGGTAAAAAGCCCTCTTAATCCTCAAAATTGCTGGAAGGTGGCAGATTTGGGCTTAGATGGATTTTTCTTTCTTTTATTTTTGTTGGAAACTTATCTCCAAAGGAAATAGACTTGGTTTATTTTTAGATCTTCCACTTAGCTGGGGACTGAATTTCATTCAGCATAGAACACCCTGCAGAGAGATGTTTTGGATTCTATGTCTTGTGATGTTCAGTTCAACCTGGACAGGCTAGTAGTAACTCTGACAAAGCATTTGTAGGCATAGTGCCATGTCAAGAGATCAGTTTGCCATAGGAAGGTATCCAGTAAGGATGATGTCAATCCGTGGCCACAGTACCTCACATTATTTACGGTATTTGTAAATGTTTGTGACAACAACAAAAAATCTATGCAGGTGCTCAAAATTAATGTCACTTCTCCAAGGGAACAACTACAAATCTTTCATATTATGTTTATCAATCCCTAATCCTGGTGGCTTTGGATCTGAAGAAGAGAGAAAGAGGAGGTGCTTGACTAACTGTGTGTCATACACTTTCTAGTTTACTTTTGGAAGAATTCCATATGTGCTATTGAATGTCTTTTATGTCTAGCTGTTCCCATTGCAAAGTCCTGTTTAGCATGAGCCATGTGGGTTTGTAGATCTCTCACTCTGTATGCAAAGTGAATGTTGAGTAATAATAGGACTTGAAATGTCATCTGCAGGCTGCTTGCTGCGGAGGGGCGCAAAGCAGTCTGCCATCAGTTTGGGACTGGTGAATAGGCAGAGGACAAGAATACTGTGAATGACTGATTCACATATGAATGAGTAAAAGCTGATGCAGCTTTCTGAACTTGTGAAAATGACAGATTCATCGAACAGGCCACATCGGACTGTGTTCACTCGAGCCATTGAGGCGTGCGATCTGCACTGGCAGGACAGCCACTTACAGCACATTATCAGCAATGACCTATACACCAACTACTGTTACCATGACGACACTGAAAACTTGCTCTTTGACTCTCACGGGTGGCCCCTTTGGCATGGTAAGTGGCTAAACCGGAAAGACGTTTCCATGACTTGCTGCTTTGTTAATTTTCTATGGCATTATTTAGGAGGGGAGATGAGTGAAAATCCTGGCAAAAAGAACAGAGGCTCCCTTGAGGTTCTGGCTCAGAAGTAGTCCTTTAAGTCTCTCTTGCATAGCTTAAAAAAACCCCAAAAAAACAGACAAAACCCAAACAAATCAACAAACAAAAAGACCTTTCTGAGTAACCTAGCAAAACAAGCCATTGGAGGCATGGAAGCATTGCTATTTCTCAATTATTTTCTCCATTTTTAGAACATGTTCCTACAGCCTGTGCGAGGGTGGATGCATTACGATCTCATGGATACCCACGAGAAGCACTGAGGCTAGCAATAGCTATTGTTAATACACTAAGAAGGCAGCAGCAGAAACAGCTGGAAATGTTCCGGACTCAGAAGAAAGGTAAATATTGGGAAGAGAGAAAGGCAAAGGATGTGTGAGGAGACAAACACACTGGACTGGAACCTTGCATGAGAAAACTGGTTTTGTAATTAAAGTGAATGTCTCTTCAGTCCAAACTATCATAGTGGTAATGCCTCATTATGAATATTGGAGGTTTCTGTAAGCTAAGTTGTGAGCTGTGCCGGGCACGGGCTCCATCCCGTCTTCTGCAGTAATGACACCTTTATTGCAAGCAGGATTTTTTGGTTACAAAGTGAAAGTACTCATCCGTAGTTTACAGGCTTTTAAACAGAGTTTTGCATTTGGCAGGTCAGATGTTCAAAATACCTGTTCCGATCTGACATAGAATTTAATTGAACTATGTATTTCTGGGGTATAAGGCTGAGGCTGGTATAGAGGATAGCAATGAGGTGAAGTCTGCAATTTAGCAGTTTGTTCTAAAAGTCTCTGACAATGCTTAAAATTGTCCTGTTCCTGAATAAAGGTGCATTGTTCGTTTTGCTTGGTTTTGAAACTGTTTTGCGTAAAATAGTCTGTGGTGTTCCTCTAACCACTCCCCCTATTTTTTTATTTTCAACTTTTTTGGGGGGAAGAGAGGGAACATTCCCTTTCAGATACAGCATCTGTGCCGTGTGATTCTTGCTACCTAAAATAATCCTTCACTTTCTTAATAGTTTGCAGAGACAGTTGAAAAAGGAAATAGTTTTGTAGTTAGAAAATGCAGGTGGAAAAATGAAATTACTTCCTCAATTGCTGCAAGAATCCCTTAATTCAAATTTTATTTTAGATCTTTGTTTCTACTCTTACCTGTGTGTATATTCATGCATTGTACACAAAAGCACCAGTGTGAAGACATGTTTAATTTTTTCAAGTGTACATGCAGATGTCTTCTTAGAAGTATTTAGAAGACAACGTAGACATCTAGCTTGTAAAAAAATAAATATTTAGCAGTTCCTATGTGCTTCCATTTATTTATTTTCCTTTTTTTTCCCCCTGCGTCTGTGGTATTCAAGGAAGAAGGGTTTTTTTGGGGCACTACTGTGGAACAATATTGGAACAAAACTTGGTATTATTACATAGGATAGTTTGCTAAGTCTTTTTATTATATAATGTAGTGTATCTTTTCTTAATGTATTCTCTTAAAGGCTTTGCAGCTTTTCTTGTTTGAGTGGCCAGTGTGTGTGTAAGTACCAATAGTAGGTGTGAAGGGTCTGCTGCAAGTGTACTTGTCTTCTTGATTCCCAGTTGCTAATACAGTATCAAGATACTGGAGTGTATGAAATGTATTTTGTCCTCATCTGAAGTTGTTTCTCTGTTGTCACTTGCTGCTTTTTTGATTTTTTCTTCTTACATTTGCAATTTTTTTAAGACTTAAAGCCACAAAATGTGTCTGTCTCCTCTATAAGTAGACTAATTCGGCAGCTGCAGCTCAACTTCAGATTTTATTTCAGCAAACACCACATGCTTCTACTTGGCTTGTATTCATATGACTGATTTGACATCTATGGAACCACTTGAATGATGTAAATATCTATATGACTGAAGGACTCAAGCCTTTGTTTGGCATGACATTAGTGAAGGTCACAAGTAGATGCAATGAGTCAGTTAAAAGTCACTGTAATTATTCCTTTTGGCTAACGTTACTTGCCTGTAACTAACAAATAGCTCTTAGTAAGTCACTGTTGTTAGTAAGACAGTGATTTACTTGTTTATTTTTCATACTATGTATTGGTTAATTGTTTGGAAAAAAACAAAAACATCCTTCTGACAGTCTGACTGTTTCATTTTTTGGCCTTGCTTACTTAAATAGGCAAAATGCAGGCTTTCAAAGCTCTGTGACAATACATATGTTTGAATGAGAGCAAGAGCAGGTAAATACAGGAGAAACAGAACAACCATAATGACTTGAATACCATTTCTAAATGGTCACCCGCAATATATCTGATTTTTCATAGTTCAGTTATCTGTGTATTTAGGAGGAATAAAGTTGGAAACTGGGAGTCAAACAAGGCTGTTGTTGTAATTCTTAGTAGAAGAGTGGAGTCATGGAATCTCTAACATCTGTTGCCACAGTCACACTTCTTACAATTCACTGTGCTAAATAATTTTTTCATGTTCTAATTGAATGAGTGAGGCCCACAAACCAAAATATTCATGAGGGTATTTTTTAATTGAAAATTAGAATGACAAAAAATACTCTTGGTCTACTTTAAGGACAATTTTTTTTCTTGTATACCTAATTTAAACTTTCTTTATGCTTTTTAAAAGGACCTATAACCTTGAGTTTGTTATTTAAAAATTATTTAGAAGTAGGATAAGCTTATTCTATTTTGTTTGTTAGATTGGATCATGTTTTACAATGTTTTCGGATTAACTTCAAATAGCAGAATGGTACTGTCTTTTTAAGTGGGAAAACTGTTGTGAATATTTTGCCAAAACAAGGTATCTGCTGTAATTTTTCAGCAGATATTTTCAAAAGAGTTACTGGTATCAACTTAGAGATTTAGAAAGACAATACAGTTGAAATTCTTAACCCATAATGCACTTTGCTAATACTTAAATCACTTGGCCATTACTCTTTTTTTCCCAATTTTAACATATTCACAAAGGGCAATGAATTCACTCTGAAAAATGCTATTCTCTTCTTCAAAGCAAAAGCTACTGGAAATACCTTGAATTCTGTACCAAGAGTATTTTAATTACCTCTATAACTATTTTGAGGAACTGACATAAGTTCATAACTCCCTCCATCTTTTCTGTCACAGAGCTTCTTCACCGAGGAGTTACCTCAATAACAAATCTTGAAGGCTGGGTGGGACATCCCTTGGACCCCGTTGGCACCCTCTTCAGTAGCCTCATGGAAGCTTGCAGGGTGGATGATGAGAGTTTCCATGGATTCTCAGACTTCATGGGTAAAGCCAAACAAAGGAATCATTCTATACACCTTAATTTACTGGAGTAATTTTTCTGTCTTGCCTTTTTTAATTGGATTCAAAGCTGCTGTTTTTATAGTGGAAGAACTCATATTTGCATTCTGTAAGAAAACACAAGGGAAAGAAAATAGTTAAAATATTAAGTACAAAAGCACAGTTTCTCATTCTTGAACACAATTCCGTGTTTCACACTGGAAGTTAAACCCAAGAATGCTTTCTAGAAACTGTCCTTTTCACATGGATTGTTCTGTCATGTTTCTGTGTAATTCCAGGATCACAGAAGTGCTGATGTTGGACAACACCTCTGGAGTGCTAGTCCACCTGCTCTGCTCAGAGCAGCATCACCTAGATCAGGTTGCCCAGGACTGTGTGCCATTGAGTTATTAAAAACTCCAAGGACAACCTTTCTTAGCAACCTCTTGCAGTGTTGAAATGTGTATTCAGATGGAATTTCCTGTATTTCAGTTTGTGCCCATAGCCTCTTGTGCTGTTACAGGAAACCACTGAGAAGAGACTATCATGTTCTTTGCCTTTTCCTTTCAAGTATTTATGTATTTTTTGTAAGATCCTCCTGAGCCTTTGTTTTTGAGTCTAAGTAATCCCACCTTTCTCACTTTCATTGTGTGAGAGAGACTGCAGTCCTTTAATCATCTTTATGGCCCTGTGCTGAATCTACTTCAGTATGTCCATGTACAGGGATGTCCACAACTTGGCACACTGGTCCATGTGTGGAATTAGTGTTGAGCAGAGGAAAAGGATCACCTTCTTTGACCTGCTAGCAGCACTCCTCTTAATGCAGCCCAGAATGTTAGTGGCATTCTTAGCTGCAGTTTACACAATAATATGAATGGATTACCACTTAAAATTGATCACATACATGGTCTATTAATGGTATGAATTGGAAAGTAGTGTTGCAGTACAAATACATGATTAGGATAGGATACACACATACACATTTTAATTTCAGTAGTTTGTTCCCAGGAGCATAACTGATTCATTCCTTGCATATCTATAGTCTTCCTGGGGCTTTGCCTCAAAATTGCTTTAATTCAATTACATTTTCTTCAATAAATTTCTAATCTCATATCCACCAATTATGGAAGAACTCTTAATTGAATTTTTTTTAAATTAATTGAAAGTAACTGGAAATCAGGTCCTTTGCTTTTATGTATTAAACAAACAAACAGATAGTGAAAATAAACCCCATTAAATGGCATCAGTATGTGGGAAAGTAAATTCCTCCTGGACATGTATATGGCTTGGTTTCTTTGAGATTTGCTTGTAATCTTTACTAAAAGAAGAATCTCTAGTATTAATAATCTACACTTATCTTAAATCCAACTTTTACAAGTAAAAAAAATCTGACAAGAGCTTTAAAGANATTCCTTATGACTTCAACCAAATCTGTGCAGGTGTTTAAGCACCTTTTGCTATCTCTTACACAATAAGGCTTTAAGGAGATTGAATTAAATTTTTTTCCACACTAATTTCTCAATCTTCCAATTCTGATCTCATTAATATAAAGCTGGAGAAACTGCCTTTCTCTAAATCATGTAGTTTAAAAATGAAAACTTTTATTTTTACTTGATTGAGAAGCTGATTATTGTCTTTATTTCTGCCATGTGGAATTGGATGGGATATTTTAGATTGGATCATTGGCTTTTGAGATTGTGCTAGTAATTTAAATAATTTTAAAAATAATTATACAGGGGAAGCATTTGTGAGACACTGAAACATATTTCGCAGGAAAGTGGTGGAAGCTCATCCGTGGAAGTTTTTAAGACCAGGCTGGATGAAACTTTGAGCAACCTGGTCTAGTGTGAGGTGTCCCTGTCCATGGCAGGTGTTTGGAACTGGATGGTTTTTGAGGTCCTTTCCAACCCTGACAATTCTGTGATTCTGTATATGTGGCATTGTAGGCAGATTGTGTTAAGAATGGTTTGCTGATATGTTTTGCTTTCTATGTCATCTTACAGATAACATGGGGCAATTCAAATCTCTGGAGTACCAGCACCTGCCTGCACACAAATTCTTGGAAGAAGGGGAATCTTATTTAACACTGGCTGTGGAAGTAGCATTGATAGGGTTGGGACAGCAACGAATAATGCCAGATGGTTTATATGCACAAGAGAAGGTTTGTCGAAATGAGGAGCAGCTCATTTCTAAGCTACAGGAAATTGAATTGGATGATACTCTGGTGAAGATTTTTCGAAAACAAGCAGTCTTCCTATTAGAAGGTAGCTTAATATAGATGCTAACCGCTCTTTAATCTGTCTTCATTCACACAAGCACACAAAACTAGCATTCCTGTGGAAACTACCTATCAAATTTCAGACTTTTTTCAATGTAGAACTCAAACGAAGTTTTGTTTCCAGTCTTTCATTAAAACCACACATATTTTAGATGTTCTAGGACTGTAAATATAAGGTATCTATTGAGCTATAAGCTTTGGTTAAGTTTTCCTCTTTTGATTTGTTGCTTATCACAATCTCAGTATCCTGATTATGTAGTCCAAGCTCACAGTTAAATAATCCAGACATCAGTTATCATCAACGTTTTTCAGGTAGCAAAAATCCAAGTATTCTAGTATCCTGTATGAAGATTTTTAATCTTGATCCCCAAGCAAAGAACTCAGAAACTTCACTTGAAATTGCAGAGATATAAATGGTTACATTTTATTAGTAGCAATTAGGAAAATAATACTTGCTTTTGAAGCTTGTACCGTACATGAACATCACAATATATAGTAAAATCTTGAGGTTTAAGGCCTCGTCTTGTTACGGAATTTTGAACAAGGCAGTTTGTGTTTGGGAATTAGCTAGTGTGTTGCAACAAAAGTCTATACCAAAATATGCATCTTTTGGCTTGGCTTTTAGAAAGACTTTACACATATAGCACTACATCCTCCTTTACAGAGAGCAGTCTCATGGGTTCTGAGCACATATTCTGTTTTTTACAAATAGAATAAAAAACTTTAGAGGAACTAATTAACCAACGACATGGTCAAAGTTTTGAGCATTTGCTCAAGGGATGGTGGGGGGAGTGTGCTATTGCTCAGGGTAAGTTGTAAAGACTGTTACCCAGCAGTCAGGTTTTGCTTTCTTTCCAAAAGACATTTGTCTTTTAAAAGTTCCTCCTTAATGGAAAAAGTGCAGTATACTGTTTACAGTTCTCACCTTTGAGTCATTGCTTTTGCCCTGATCTTTAAAGACTTTGTTACCTACTGGTAATGCCATTTGAAACTGCAAAGAAGCCACACTATATGGAGAGTTTCCATTATGGTGAGGCTGTACTACTGCTTTGTGGCCTTTGAACAAGAGCAGCTACTCACTGGATCCAGCTGTTAATCACCATAAAGGGACCCTGTGGATTGTAAAATCAATTTGCTGTATCTATGTACTGAAAAGGACATTTTGTGAAGAAAAGGCAGAATTTCTCTAAAATCTATCATATGATGTGATTCTAGTTTACTACTTCAATCACTACGTTTTTTAAAACGTTTTCTTAGAGTAGTAAACAAGTGATTACAGCAGGAAATCTGCCTACAAAATTGCTGTGATGAGCAGCTTTCAGTAATGGGCTTACATTTCTGTGTACTGAGAAACCTGGCTTTCCTGCATAGCTTCACTTTGTTCCAGCTTAGGCAAAACTGTTAGCTCACGTGAAGGAAAAACTGCATATTAATTGTGTTTGTATAGTTAAAGTGTCGTAGATATAATAAAGAAAGGTTAATTCAATATTAAGCTGATTTTGGTGCTGTTAATGCAGATTAATGCATGTTGTAGGTAGCTACCATCTAAGTGCGTGGGAAAGAGGAATATAAGAGTGTTTCACAAGAGCTGTTCTAATTTTTTGCTTGACTGCTAAGTTAATGGCAGAATATATTTTCATATAAATGCATTGTCATGTATTCTTCGTGTCCTAGCTGAGTTTCTGACTGGACCACCAACTGGCAACACAGATGGAACGGCTTCTTTCATTGAAGCAATGCCAGTTAGTTTTGAATGGCTTTCAACTTCATTTTAAATAATTATGAGACACACTGTCACCTACTAAATCTTCACTGACATTTCCATTGTAATCAGCCTCAGTCTTCAGAAATGCCCACCTATGGAGCTCAGAATTTTTTCATGCCTAGTGATTTTTATCTTTGCATGTTGTACTAAGGCATCAGTCAGAAAAACATTGCCAAAACAGCTTGGCTGTTTCTCCTCATCTGCTTTCTTTGTGTGCTTCAGTGTAGAGTCAGCCACGTTAGTTTAAACAAGTGCTGGCTGCAATTTAATTGACACATGTCTGTGGTGAAGGAATGTGGTTACATGGTCATTCATCCATCCATCCAAGTATGGTGGGTTGGAGCCTCTAGTAGACGTAGTAGTAACATCTAGGACTACTGACTGCTTCTCTGTGTAGTAACAGTTCAGTAATACTTCATGTGAGATTCTTACTCTGTATGAATAGCAGCATTTATTGCTTGAACTTCTTGTCACTGAAATGAAAAATACTTTTCCTATTAATAGTCTTTAGGTTAAAGGAAAAATGTAAAATTTTTATTCCTATACACTATGAACATTCAGAACTCAGCAGGGAAGCAATTGCACTTGACTTTTTTTCTCCTTGCCATCCTAACACTGCTGTTAAGAAGCTGAAATATTAATGTTGTTTGCACTGAATGTGAGCAAAATCTATTGCTCCAACAATGATGATAGCCTTCCCAGGACAAATGTGGGGAGAGTGGGGAGGACGAGGTTGTTTGCGAGCTTTTTTTCCTTATAATGGACTTTAAAAAACAGCTTTGGTGCACGATCTGACCTAGTCTTCTCTGGAGATCAGGTCTGGACCAAGGGGTTATTTAAATGCCTAATATTAGGCAGGTCAGGCATTAGCAGGGATCAGATGCTGCTATAGTGATAGGTCATGTAACTTTAACTAAAGATACACATTTTTACACTGTAACCACTCTTGTTTGCCTTTTACTTTTTTTTTTTTCCCTTGCTGGTGGATTTGTGATAAAGCAGTTGTGCACCAGCAGGACATGTAAGGATTCACATGCATTTTATCTTTTTTGTGTACCATGGGCATTGCAAAATGAGCCTCATGGAGCACTGGAACCATTCTGTTATTTCTGTGTGCACTGGTAGTGTGCTCAGTCCTATGCAATTTGCAGTCTTTTCATACCGTCTCAAAGAATATATGATATTTAGTATACTTCTAATGCATTGCATATATGTGATATGCATAAAACATTTCCTAGGAAGTAGCATTACCACTTTAGGTTTTGTGAAAACTGTGAATACTAATTCTAACTGAAGATATACTGACTGTTGTTAAAGGCGTAGAAAATGGATTTTAACAGTTTGCAAATCACAATGTTCTCTTTCTGTTCCTTGCAGCTGGACCATATAGTGGTTTAGGTGAAGTCATCCATCGGGAGAGCGTTCCAATGCACACATTTGCCAAGTATCTCTTCACCTCTCTCCTACCTCATGATGCTGAATTAGCATACAAAACTGCACTGAGAGCCATGCGGTATGTACTCTTCAGTTGTCTAGAAAGACCACAAGGAGTTGGGGAAAGAAGAAAAAGCTTGATAACCAGGGTCTAGTCTTTTTTTCTAAAGGAAGAAATTATTTTCGTTCTGTTGTGTGTTAAAGTAATTCATGTCTTTAGTAACTACCATATAATATAATAGTTTATAAAATACACCATTAATGTTTATCTACAACTGTAATACAGCATTCTCCATTACAAATCCATCTACAGGCCCACTCTTGGAGCACATGGTTTCATCTTAATCAAATGACAGCTTTAGCACATATGTCACAACCTGAAGCCAAAGCCAACCCTCGACAGCAGGCATGGGAGTCATGACAAGATTCAAAATTTCACTTGGAGTCAAATAAGGCAAACCAACACCAAACAACTGATGAGTTAGGTTTATTTGATCCAAAGAAAAACTCCTGGTAACTTGCACCTTAAAGACATGTGGGTGGACTGGAGCAGAGGGAAAATGGAAAGAAAAACGAGAGGAAAAATAGACAGGAGAGAAAGAGTGAATTAAAAAGAAAAAGAAATATACCACTGTCCCTTGGGTCCAGTGAGATTTTCACAGGATTAGTACCACATCTTGGTAGTAGATACATATCCCAGCAGGGTCTTCTGTGGTAGGTACAACACATGAACACCATCACTTGCAATCTTTTTATACCCTTTTGACAGGAAGCAATGGGAGGAGAGTGGTCTCTCCAAATCACAAGGCGAATCACTTTTGGTTGTATGGGGGTGCGTGCAATGGTATTGGTGAGCAAATGAGGACAGAGGCATCTCACCAACAGTGCTGTTGCTTATCCTGTTTGCAGAACTATTTGTTTCTCTGACCTTCTTTACAAGTTGACTCTCAATGACAGATTTTTAAACTGTATGGTGTAGTCTGAACCAGTACATTTTTTCTTGTGCTTCGTAGTGAAGCTGTCCTACTCACTTCTGGGTGAATGTTAGGCTTTAAATGGACTCTGTCGTATGACAACAAAGGGTCTGACTTGCATCCCATTTTTTGCTCAGTAATTAGGAAAAAGATGTTTCTTAAAGAGTGCTCAGTGTCTGCATAGGTCAGTGACCCATGATGGCAACTCTAGAGTATTTTAGCTCCTTCTATTCAAAATCATAGAACATCAAGGGTCAGAACAGGTCTCTGGAGATCATCTAGTCCACCCTTCTTCTAAAGCAAGTTTACCTCTTCAGAGCAGGAGACTCCACAACCTCTCTGGACAGCCTGTTCCAGTGCTCTGTCACCCTCAAATCGTCTGTTGCTGTTTTAATTTTTGAATGTTAATTTTAGTCTATGAAGCAGTACAAAATCAATGGAAGCTGAGGCCATAAAACCTTTCATGCATACACCTCAATTCTGCAGGGACAGGATTGTGATATCCTTGAGGGTCACTTCGATCTATAGTTCTCTGCTTGCAGCCCTGAAGCATAGGAAGTGGAGTCCTGGAGAATGTGGATCTGCAGTGACCTAGTTGACTGCTCACTTGGAATCTGAACTTGAATGTTTGGTGTAGTTTGACTGATCCTTTCCTTGTTAAACCTGAATTTCACCCAGGCTATGTGAGCTAGATTTTTATGGTGATGTTTAATCACAAGGTGGCTTTGCTAAAACCTAGCTAAATAATTAATGTTTGAAAAGGGGGGGGGGGAAATGTGAAGTATGCTGAATCTGCTTGTACTTGTTCTAATGTTCACTAATCTTGCCAAAACTGCATGAAAGCCACCAATTCACAACAGCATTTCTTTTCACATCAAATGATTATAGAACCCACAATGAAATTCAAAAGTGACAAAAGATTTCCCAAAACAGTGTCTTTCTTTCATACTCTTTGTCTGTTTACTGTTATTCATAACCTCATAATCCCTTTTTTGCATTAGGTAACTGAGATTTTTATTGTTTATTTAAACCGTCTATTAATGCGTCTCTCACCCCACCCTCTCGCTGGAAAAAAAAAACCAACAGCTGAAGAGTTTGTCTTTTATCTTTATGTATATAAAGTTATATGAAGAGGTATCTTACTTGTACTAGGGAAGATATTTGATTCTTGATACAAAAGGAAAATTTATTTTGTTGTTTATTTACTTCTTTTGTTTGTCTTGGGTTTTGTTGGGGTTTTTTTGTTGTTTTTTTTTAATACTACCATGCACATACAAGTGTCTGAAAATTCAGCCTGCTAGTAATTATTAAATTATGTGTTCTATTTATATGTGGCTACTAAATGCCCTTCTATACATAGGAATAGATAAACACTCTTAAATGCTGCAAGAACCAGAAGAAAACTGAGGGAACTTAAAACTGCTGTACTATGAGAAGACATGCACTACAGTTACTTAAGGAAATTATTTATTTTAATCCAAGAAATTGTAGCTGATATTTAAATGAGCTTATTTCATAAGAAATACTCTGTTGCAAAGAAAATCACAATGCACTGGATTTCAGTTTGCAGTAGTTGCATCTTTATTGACAAAAAGGATCCAATTTCCTTTGTCCTCCCTGATGACTTCCTTCTAAAAAATCGCTTGCATATGAAAACTGCTGGAAACAGAACTCAGATGTTAAGTCTACCCTAATCAAGAAGCTAAGCACCAGAAAGGCTTTTCTTCTGGACACTGTTTTATACCCATCGTTTGATTTCTCATTAACGACTTGGGTCTTGAAACTGTGCTTGATTGTGTTGAGTTAAAATGCTTATTTTTCTTTACTTTTACTTTTTGCATTTGTATTTAGATAATATCCACTGTACTGCTTGTGTTTTGTGAGGGACACAGTTTGGTCTCTGTTTTAGTGATCATTTCTGTGGTAGTAGCCAAAAAAACACATTAATTTGAATTTTCTAAGTATGAATTCTCCTTGGTGGATAAGACTGTTGTAGGCTGACATGTACTCAATGGAATCTTCACTTCAGGATTAAAATATTGATTCTGAAAAGTAATTTTAAAGGGAACTTCGTCTGTCACTGCATTTTGGGACCCTAACATCAAATCATGGTACACTATAAAATTTTGAGAGGTTAAAGATTAGGGATTTAAAATGTCATAGTTGAACAGTAGAAGGACGTTTTTGGACATAAATTCATGTCTGAATTTATTGCAAAGTCAAAATATGAATGACTTGTTATGGATATACTTCTGCCTTACTTGGAATATTTTTAAGTGAAGAAAGTATGTTCCAAATATTGAAAAGTACTTAAATGTTCTCCAACATAATAATAATAGTAGTAGTAGTAGTAGTAGAGAACTGTTCTGCTTTTGAAGACTGAAAGTCAGGGTTTCGAGCTTCAGCTGTATGCATGATGCAATGAGTCTATGCTGCCTTGGCTAATTATCTGGAGAACTTCTGCAGATGCCCACTGACATAAGCAAAATTGGCAAATAAAGCTTTAAGATTCCTCAAGAAAATAAGGAGTTTTCCAATTTTACTTTTTTGTAACCAAAAGGGGACATATCATGAACAAAGCATTCTGGTAGCTTTAATTTTGCTCATGAGTAACCTAATGCAATAATGATTTAATGAAAGATTATTTCTTCCTTATTTCAGGTTGCTAGTATTGGAATCTACACCTCCCTCAGGAGACATGTCCCGCCCACATCACATTGCATCAGTTGTTCCAAACCGGTATCCCCGCTGGTTCACCCTAAGTCACATTGAATCCCAGCAATGTGAGCTGGCATCGACCATGCTAACAGCAGCCAAAGGTATGTTGCAGTCAGTATTAAAACAGACATATGCTTTTTAATATTGCTTGTAGTAAACACACAAAGCCTGTGATTAGGAATCCAAATTCCAGTCTCATAGGAGCTTGAAGTGGGTACCACAAACCCAACTGGCTTAAACCTGTCGTTGAATTTTCTAGCAGCATAGTTAAGTTAGCTGGATGGTAGCCAGGTAAGTTTGATTTGAGGCTGGTGAGACACCTCTTTATTCTTCTGACACAGACTGTGAGACCCAGAAATGGACAAATTACTTCTAAAGTTCACAAATCAGTATGACTTTTGGCCTTGTAATGCACTAACGCTATCAGACACTAGAGAATTTTGCACCGCCATGTGTCTTTTATTCATGTGATTTAATTGTGGAAGATTTCTGGTAACAGAGTGTGTATAACTGAAGCATCATACTACTGTGTAGCAATAGCGTGTTCAATTATAATGCATCTCTGGATCTTTTTGGAGCTTATTCTGTTTTGGTAATTTCTGCTTTTATGTTGCAGGTGATGTTCGGAGACTGGAAACAGTGTTAGAATCCATCCAGAAAAATATCCACTCCTCATCACACATCTTCAAACTTGCCCAGGATGCATTTAAAATAGCAACACTTATGGACAACTTGCCAGACATCACTCTTCTGAAAGTTTCTCTGGAGTTAGGCCTTCAGGTATTTCCCTGCATTCATTACTTATTACAGCAGAAGAAAGGAATTTGATCCAGTCTTGGTGGGCATAGGTTTTAAACACCGAGGACCATGCCATCTTTGGACTTTATCTGGAGTTTTTAGACTCTGTTTTCTGATAAAAAGATGAATGAAAACACAGAACCATAAGGGTCAATACAGTCCCTTTGTACCATTCAGGTGGAGGAGGGAGCTGAGAGTGACTGGCTGCATGCACTCTGCTGTTTGGTCATGAGAGGGGACAAGTGCAGTGGATTCAGGACTAGATCTAGGACGGAGTAGAAAACAACGTTATTCTGCTTGACAGAAACACACTGTTATTTTCTGCATGGTCTTGAGCTTCTTTTGCTATTCCTCCACTCTTTCCCTCAAGCGAGACTTGGTAGGTGCTTGTTGAATTACTAGAGAAAGCCAAGATCATCAATAACAACTTGCATCTAAAGCAAACCATGCTTAATAGCAGCCTTCTTCCTAACTTCCTTCATCAGAATCCTACACTTCCACAAGCTGTGAGAAAAGTTGGATTCAGCATGCTCAAAGTGTACAAGAACCTCAGATCAATTTTCAGACTCTAAGGAGAGACTTTGCAAGCTAAGAGGAGACAGCTAGGTTTTAGGTATCTGAAGTATTACTGCCTGATACAGGCAATCTTGAAGTTTACACAGTTTGTTTCAACAAAAAGTAATTCTTTCATCCCTCTTCATGCAATTAAAAAGAAACATGCAAAGATCAGAGAAACTTTAACTAATTTGCTTCAGTAAGCAAAAATCCAAAGACTTCTGTGGAAAGGATTTTATCCCAGTCACTCATCATGCCAAAGAAGGGTGCTAGACATTTTGGTTTCTGTGAAATGTTTGTTTACATGGGAGAAAGATCCTTATGATTGACCTGTGTGACACCTCAAGCATTTGTCATTCACTGGTAGCAGCACGCTGTATTTGTGGGACACCCCTTTGTGATTGATAGTGTCCTCAGAGTGACTTCACTGAGGTCAAGTGAAAGAAACAACAGAAACCCATACTTTCTTCTCAGTCCTAGAGCTTGAAACGAAGTGCTGTAGGAGTTGTCCACTGTTCTGTCCCAAGCTTACAAAGGGGTTGTAACAATTTTAAAGGTAGTTTGCTTTTCTAGTACTAAGTCATGGCTGGGTGGATTTCTACAGTAAGGATTTTCGTGCAAAAACCTTAGTATCAACACTCTCTGTAGATGCTTTGCCCTTCTGTGTCCCCAGATTTAGTGGCAATTAGATTATCTGTCTATATTTGCTATATGAATACTTAAAACATTTATGTTCTAAGAAAGCTTTCTGCTCTTGCATGGTAAACTAAACAGCAGTGTCCTCACAGGTATGCTGTTTTGCCTCAGCTACAGCAACAAGTTGTCATGTTTGGGCTCCAGAGTTGTCATCTTTGGACTCACAACTCTGTCACTTGGATTTCTGTGACAGAAAAGCCCTTTCTGTTATTCTAGATTTGGAACTAACATAAAGACTCCTGGGTTCTTTCTCCTTGTTTTCAATGGCAACATGTGTTATGTGACTTAGCAGAGGGAAGGCTTTTAAACTGTCTGTGGAGAGTTCATCAGCATGGCTGGAGTGGCATGAAATGTCTCAGGTGTAGATTGTCCTTCAGAATCTTACTGGCACAAATACTGCAAGATCTGCAGGTACTTGAGGGGCTTCTGTTCCTCTGTTCGCCTGTTGTATACTACACCAGTGCAAATAAGTATTGCCACACACATGCAAATAGGTGCTGCTAGCAGAACTCCTGAGCCAGTTAGAACAGGTAATCGCTCAAAGTGTATTTTCTGATTGGTTTCCTTTACCCCAGCAAAACCTGTGAAAGAATAAATAGGTAAATAGGCTTCCTTTCTGGTGTGCATGACAAAGATTTCACATCGGTGAAGGAGCATCTTGGGAAAGGATAGATTTAGACTAGATATAGGAAGAAAGTCTTTACAGTATGGGTAGTGAGATACTGGAACAGTATCCCTGGTTGCCCAGGGAGTTGTGGGTGGCTTCTTCCCAAAAGTGATCAAGGTCAGGTTGAATGGGGCCTTTAGCAACCTCATCTAGTGGAAAGTGACTCTACTCGTGGCAGGGGAGTTGAAAACGGATGTCCCTTCCAAACCAAACCGTTCTATGATCCTATGATTCTGAGTAGAGAAAACTGAGAGGAGATCTTATTAATGTATACAAATACATGAGAGGTGGGTGTTGAGCATATGGGGCCAATTTCTTTTCGCTGGTCATCAGTAATAACGCAAGGAGCAGTGGCTACAAAGTGGAACAGAAGTTTCAACGCAACATGAGGAGAAACTTCTTTACAGTGAGGGTTGCAGAGCACTGGAACATGCTGCCCAGAGAGGTTGTGGAGTCTCCCTCTTTGGAGGCTTTAAAAAGCCACCTGGATATGTTCCTGAGCAAATTACCCTAGGTGGTCCTACCTTGGCAGGGAGATTGGACTTGGTGATCTTTGGAGGTCCCTTCCAACCTCTAAAGTTTTGTGATTATGTAATGATTGGTTGGCCATTTCTTGTAGCTCTTTTGAGTGGTAAGAATTCGCTTCCTCTACAACAAATCCTTAAAAATATCAACAAGAAAAAGGCACGGTTATTCTGTGGGGAACAGAGATTGATTTTCAGATCAGCTATGTAATTCCCATCAGCCTATCATAATTGTCAGGCTTTATGACTTGTTGAGAAACTGAGAAGCTCTCATCAATTAATAGCATAGATCTTGGAGAGATGCGGAGCTCCCTTTCAGGAACAGCTAGCTCAGGAATGTATCGAGCAGAAGTGAAATAGTTCTTTGGCTAAATGCACTACAGCATAAATTAACTTCAGTTCCTCCTTGGCAGGACACCAATACATAATTTGAAATCCTTGTGTTTTCTGTCAGTAAAGGACCTCTCTCTTGCTGTTCTCAGCTTGTCAATTTAATCAAGTGAAAGGAAGTTAATTCCAGAATTGCTTGTCAAGAAACTAGATATAGTATTGATTTTTTGCTTTCATGTCAGGAATGTCTATGGCAGGCACTACTATTATGCCTACTATATATGCTGAAGGCTGTTGTGAAAGCTGATCCATCACAGACCACTGTAGTGATGAAAGTTATCAGAGAAGCCAACTCTCACACCTACTGGGTTTTTTTTCCCTACCTCCTACTAGTAGTGGAATTTAGTCCATAACCCTGTGTTTTCTTTTGGATTCATTCTGCTTGGGGGAAGTTTGCAAATTCATTGTGGATAGTGAAAGAATTTTAGCCTTCATTTTGTGTACATCAATACAGCAAGTCCTCTGAACTCTTTCCCTTTGATGGACAGAATAGAACTGGTAATTGCACTCCAAAGCATTGGGACTGCATAGTTTTCTTCCAAAAACACTTAAAGAAAAGGCCAATCTCATAATTTACCTTATCTGTATTTTCATAATGTGTTGGCTTGCTCCTCACCGATCAGTTTCCTTTCTTCCAAAATTCTATTCTTCAATCTAGCGTCTAGATTACTGTTTAATTAAAATGATACCATGATGTTTGAGGACAGCTAAGCTGGCCTTATCCTCAAACTTTGGCTAATGTACAACCAGTTTCCAGGGCCTCAAGGTGTGAATGTTTGGAGGCTGGCTTGGAACCACTCATGGTTGCTTATGTCTAGACTTAAAGGTCATCTTTGCATTTGTGCTCCACAGCAATCTTTTCATTTTAGGATTAAGAGAGGACATGGATTGAGAACTCTTTTACAAATGCTGCTGACTTCCAAGCTATTTGTGAGCCCTTATGTTGAGCTTCATATGTGAAAATAATCACTGAGAACTCCATGATTGTCCTATTATGTTCTTTATTTAATTGGTACAAATAGTAATACTGTAATATGGTAAGAGGAAAATTACTCATGTCCTTCATCGAGATACCTATGAAGTCTGGGTAGCTGATGCAAGCTTCACATGCAATTTCCATGCAGTTTTGTTCTGAGAAGGAACATAGACACTATAAGTGATGTAAATCTGGACATTACAACCAGAATGTTTTCTCATGGTTTTGTGATAGAACCTCTTTGCAAGGACTTCTTGTTTGGAGAGAGGAATCATTGCTGTAGACTTCTTGGTAATATCTGGATATAGCTGGAATTGTATATACCTCTTTACAGAAAAATCAGTGAGTCACATCACAGTACACTATCTCTTGTCTGTGTTGCAGAAGTCAATGAAAATAAATGCAAATATGGGAAAAAATAGAGTTAAATTGATTGACAAGAATCATAGAATTGTATAATGTTAGAAGGATTGGAAGGGACCTCCAGAGATCATAGAATCCAAATCTTCTGCCAAGGCAGGATCACGTAGGGCAGGACATATTTCCACTTTAATGGCTCATATGCATGGATGGAGGGAATGATACAATATAGTTTAATTTGAATAATAGCTAATTGATTGGGCTGTTTTTGTTGTCTGGGGGAACTTCTTTGTGAGATGTTTTTGTTAATTCCCCAAGGATAAAACAGTCTTTCCTCTTGCCTTGAAAGATCTGCAGTTGGAATTACTCTCTGTATGCCATTTTAAGATAGCTGAGCAGTGCTTTTACAAATCTTCTGATGTATCAGCTAAAAAAAGAGATAACAGTGAAGAGGGCAGGAGGCTACCAAATGTATTTGAGTAACTTCA
>VWZI01021479.1:1975-30555 GCA_013396835.1 Psilopogon haemacephalus
ATTAGGCTTGCGTACAGGCCAAATAGGACTGTTGAAAGGTGAATGAGCTTTCTCGATGACCTTTTGACTTTCTAGTTGACAAATCAGCTGAATGAATGGGCAACAAAGAGGCACGGTTAGTTCTGTACTGCCTGTGATGCACAGTTTCAGTAGCAATTGGCAGTTTGAGGTCCTCTCTGTCATTATGACCCACAACTGCAGATTCATCTGAAAGTTCAGGTCTAATGGACAATTTCAGTTTATCATCCTCAATTTCTACTGATGCTATACCAAAAGCCCATTTATGACCCTTAGGATCTTTGAAACAACCTTCTCTCAGAAAGTCAATTCTCAGAATGCAAGGCACATCAGGACCAGTTACAATAATATGCTTCTTCCTCTCCTTACCAGTTAAACTTATCTCAGCCTGCGACTTGGTTAACTCTTGAGATCCACCAGTGATTCCAGAAATAGTTATAACTTCTGCCCTTTTGCAATTTGATGGCAACAAAGTACAGTGCGCACCTGTATCAACTAACGCCCTGTTTTTCTGAACTTTTGAACTGCCAGGCCACCTAATGAATACATTCCAATAGATTTGGTTTTCTCTAATATCCTATTTCTCCTCCTGGCTAGAGGAAGTGCACTCCTAATGCTGAACATGGCATGTGGTGTGTAGAGAATGATTGGTCTTGTGAGAGGAATTACAATTATTGGAATAATTGCAATTGCTCTGAGAAGCTTAAGAAGTGGCAGCTACTTTTGTGGCATTGCTGCCTCTGTTTCTGCAACTCTGCAGTTCCCCTGAGTTTCTTCAAAAGAACTGAAATAGATTGACCATCCTCCTTGTTCATGTTCTCACCGAATTGATCACACAGGATTATCCAGAGTGACTCACATGATTGCTGATATCTAGGTGGAATTTGTCTCTTGGGCCGGAATTGCCTTGCAGGAGTTGGATGTCTGCCCCTGATAGCAGAAACATGCACACAGTCAGATGATGAAGGAATGGTATCCTTTGCCAGATTGGATATGGAGGTTTTAAGTTCCTCCTTCAGTTCTCTCATGCTATCTTAAATGCCATCCTCTGTCTTTGTAGTCATATCTATTAGCCCTGTAGTCATACTTTGTATGGGAGAGATTAGGGTAGAATGTGACAAGCTGTCCTCTATCTTCCTCAGTTGGTCAGTGAGCTCACCAACAGTGAAAGGAATATTATCTGGCTCATGTATGGCATGATCTCCATAAAGCACTTCCTTCACAGCAAACTCCTTTGGAAGCTTAATTCCCTGCTCAACTGTGTTCCATTTCCTTGCTACCCATGGCAAGTCATCTCGGGAGAAGACAGTAGAAGACATGTCCACAAGCTAACCACACCAAGATTGGTTGCCAGGTGTTTGTCCACTCCACTCTCCTTTGCAAGTGGGCCTAACTGCTTTGCAGACTTGTCTCCTACCTGTAGGGCATTTGCACCAATAGTACGGCATTTCACCAGCCAGTTTAGGATTGGCTCTTCTGATTCCCTTAAATATTCCTTTCTAACTTCCCTGACCTCTCCGAATGGATTCTTGGAGCCCTGGATGTCATCCTTCTCCTCTTCCTCTCCTTGCTGGTCTGTTGGTACCTGGCCAAACAAAACTCTTGTAACAACATTCCTAATCTCCTGAGAACCATCTTCTGTCTTGGTAGCTAATCCTACATTGTCCTCATATTTATCTGTCAGTAAACCGGTCAAATCTTTAAGACTAATTTTCTCTTCCTCTTCTTCCTCCTGAGCACCAGAGATACCTGTCCCTAAGTCTTACTTTGAACCTTGTTTGGATCCAAGTTTAGGTTTCATCTTTGCAGGGGGCCAGTTTAACGGAAGATGGACCTTCTACCCAATCTGAATTTTTGGGAGCTTGAGCTGCTGGTACCTTAGAGTCAGAACTGTCTTTTGGGTTGGAATTAGAAATTACTGTCTGAGAATTTGAACTGCTAGCAGAAATAGGGTTTTGGGTGTTATCAGTATTGTTTTGGTTACACTTTCTGGGCATACAGCCAGAATCTGAACCTGTTTGAATAGATGTGTCTTTGTTTTTCTTTCTCCTGGCACGATCTATCTATTTTTTTAAAGTGGTAGCAGACGCTTTAAGATTTAGAGCAGAAATTAAGAATAAAATTATAATTAATAGGAAAATGATGACACACATTAAATATATCATTGTGGTATTCGAATAGAAGTTTGGACAAGGGTCAGGAACACTGCTCTTTGGGAGAATAATGCATACCAATTCAGTAGAATAGCACATTTGATTACTAATATTTTCTGACTTATTAAAAGCATCAAAAACAGCATTGGTTGCTATCTCAGCAATATTAAAACAAAACCAAGAAATGTTATAGTCGCTGAAATTCCAAAACATTCTTTCAATCCTCCTCCGTGCAAAATCCCATAGAAGGATACCAGTTTTGGCCACAAGCCATGTATGTAAAAACCACGTTGTTACAGAAGAAATGATTGAATATAACAGCCAGATCAGCTTAATTTTTAACTTGCAGGATTAATTAGCAATCAAACAAATGTAATTTAACCTCTACCCCACGTTGGGTAAGCCGATTAAAAATAATGTGGTGGTTTGGCAGTTACCTGCACCCCCACAATTTGAAATAACCCAGCCTAGGACTCAGGCAGCTGGAAGTTAATAAATGAAGCTTTATATTTACAGCTNATGCAGCAGATAGGCAAAGGTAGATCGACCAGGGGGATTAGCAGTAGGAAAGAAGTTAGTGAAATTATTCAGATCCAGCTATGAAGAGCAGAGAGAGAGAGTGAGAGCCATGCAACAGCAGCAGCCACGGCCCAAAGCGGTCTGTCTTATCTATGTTTGGGTTACAACTTTTAAACAATTTTTTCTTCTTCTTCAGTAAAGCTATTAGTGAAGTAACATCATCAGTGTTTTCCTTTCTCAGCCTATAGTCTAATTTCTGATTCAAATCCTCCAATTAGTTCAAACCAGCACAGCTTTCTACAACTAACTGAAAGAAGGTTGTAGCAAGGTGAGTGTTAATCTCTTCTCCCTAGAAACAAGTGATAGGATGAGAAGAAATGGCCTGAAATTGTAACAGGTGAGGCATAAACCTCTGGAGGTTGTTGAATTTTCATCCCTGGAGATGCATAGATGTGGTGCTGGTTTAGCACCAGACTTGGTAGAATTAGATAATGGTTGGACTTACAGGTCTTTCCCAATGTGATAGTTTGGGAGTTACCTGCCCTCCCACATGAATTCACCAGAAGTTAAGGAAGCTATATTTACAGCTTAGCACAATTTACACACATATATATGCACAATATACACAGATATTTACAGTTATATCCAAGTTAAAAGTAATACAGAAACACAAAATCCCTCCCAAGACAGTCAGACTGCCCAAGAGACTCCCAATCAGAAACTCCTTCCACCTTCCCCTTCTTTCCCTCAGAAATAACCAGATTAATCCTCATATATCTCACATGATAAATCTGCAGAGATAGGACATGAGATGTCAAAGAGACGACAAGGGTGTTAGAGGAAAAAGGTTATATTGGATTGAAGAGTTAAGGCAGATGTAACCACTCAGAGAAGGAGAACAAGTGAGAACTGAGAACTGTGTGAAGCGTGCCTTATATTTTGACTACATGCGTTTCTCAGCAGAAGAATGAGTGATACAGGTTGCTGTTCCTTTTCTTCTCACAGCTAAGGATTTAATTTCTCTCAGTAAAATATTCCAATTAACCTCAAACCAGCACATCCAACAAAATCCCAGATTTCTCGGTTCTGTAGACTAGGAGGAATTATTGAACTGTTGTTTTCACTCATGTGTTTAATGCATTTCCTACTGGGTAGGATGAAGAAGAGTCACTGAATGAAGTGGGCTATGACGACATTGGTGGCTGCCGGAAGCAGCTGGCTCAAATCAAAGAGATGGTGGAGCTTCCTCTCCGACACCCTGCACTTTTCAAGGCCATAGGGGTGAAGGTAAATACCCGCATGTACCAGGTGGATGAGTGGGTTTGCCCCTGTGGATGACTCTTGATGTATGAGTTAGTGGGAGGGGAATAAGTAATTTGAATGGGAGGTTTTAATGTTGGTGTTAGGAAAGTATTTCCTTGCATGTTTTGGACCCATACTGGCAACTTCCAAAGCAGAGGAATGCTTTAAATCAGCACTGTCAGTTACTGGCAAGGTGTTTGTAAGTGTGTTGATAGCAATGTTTCATGTGTTTACATCACAATTTCAGACTGGCTTTATCAAATGCTTACAGCTTCACTGTGGAAATACTTAGGCGTTCAGATACTAGCTCAACATCTAAGTCACGTGTTTTTGCCCTTAGCCTCCACGTGGCATCCTGCTGTATGGTCCTCCTGGCACTGGTAAAACACTGATTGCCCGAGCAGTAGCCAATGAAACAGGGGCTTTCTTCTTTCTAATCAATGGTAAGTTTTGTGGCTGCTTTGAGCCCAGATATACTGTGTGTTCATTCATCCATCTCATGATAATAAATGGTATTAATAGGGCTTATAGAGCCACGTTGTCCCACTGAGATCCTTCCTTACCTCTTTGAAGTGTGACTCTGGGGACACTTAAGAGGCCACTTGTGTGGAAGCATCTGTATTGGCACTTCCCTTAAGCTAGTCAGGCTAGTTAGAAAGGATGTGTAGGGTCCTGCACCTGGGGAGTAATAATACCATGCACCAGTACAGGTTAGGGGTTGACCTACTGGAGAGTAGATCCACAGAGAAGGGCCTTGGAGTCCTGGTTAATAAAAAGTTATACATGGGACAGCAATGTGCCTTGGTGAAGAAGGCAAATAGTATACTCAGATGCATTAAGAAGAGTGTGTCCAGAAGATCAAGGGAGGTTCTCCTCTTCCCTCTATTCAGCCCTATTTAGACCACATTTGGAATATTGTGTACAGTTCTGGGATCTCCAGTGCAAGAGGGATGGGGAACTATTGGAGAGATGTCAGGCCTCTGTGAAGGATGCACCATGGAATCCATGCAATTCAATGTGAATTAGTGGAAGTCCCTTATTACCTGTTACACCTGTGTTTATATAGGCCTAGTACCAAGCACCACACCTACAAATATTAATCCGTTAACACAACCTTGGCAAGCACAACCCCACTCATTAATATGCATGATAAACTGTTATTCTGTAACCAGATGTCTCACTATCTCTTACTCCCTTGTGGGAGGCAGTTGGTTTGCACAGATGCAGCTAGAAGCCAAGGAGAGGGGAGAGACCAACAGCCAGAGCTGACCAGAGTGACTCTATCTTATCTATGTTTATGTCCTTCCTTTAGTACATCTCAGTAAACCTATGAGTGAAGTAGACATCACCATTATTTTATTTTCACAGCCTATAATCTAATTTTTGTCATTAAAATCCTCCAATTAGCCTCAAACCATCACAATCCAACCCTGTCTACTTCACTCAAAGTTTTTTTGGGTCTAATCTAAACCAATATTTACAATAATGAATATTACAATGTCAGTTTACACTTCGTTCTGGCTATCTCAGAAGTAGGTGATTTAAAAGCTCAGAAAACAGGAAACAGTTTGTCTCTTCACAGATGAAATGAGAACAGGGACTCCCAGGTGACATTCTGTGGTGGTTTAGCAGTTACCTGCCCCCCCGCCTTTTGAAATAATCCAGGCTAGACTCAGACCAGCTGGAAGTTAATAAATGAAGCTTTATATTTACAGCAATGATTCAATTCTCTCTGGAGTTCCATGTCTCCACATGATTTGTCTCTCCAAACCAAGAATGGTGTTACGTGTAGTAGCAGGTGGAACTGGATANAGATATAACAGATATTTACAGAAATATACAGTAAAAAAGAAATACAGACACCACACCCCTCCTGGAGACCAAAATCCCCAAGAGAGGGAAACCAAACCCCCCACCACCACCTTTCCCTCCTTCCCCCAGCTTTATCTCACCACTTGATGATGCTGCAGATAAGCTGAAGATCGGTCAGAAAGATTAGTGGCAGGAAGGAATGAATGGTTTTAGTGATTTTACTCTGAATTAGTTCAAAGGCAGAGAGACGAAGGAAAGAAGCTGATGAAGCCTGCACGGACCCAGAGCCGACTGACTGCGCAAGCACACTGGCTTATCTGGATGTTTTGGGAACATTCTCAAAACAATCTTCTTTCTTCTCTCTCAGTCAAACTGGGTGAAGTGACACAGTGTTTAATTTCTCACTCAAATTCTCCAATTAGCTCAAACCAACACACTCACCATCTGTTGATGCAGCAGATAGGCGGAGGTAGATCGGCCAGGGGGATTAGCAGTAGGAAAGAGGTTAGTGGAGTTATTGAGAACTAGCTAACCAAGGCAGAGACAAAGGAACCATGCAAAGAGGGCCACAGCCAGAGAGGTCTGAAACCGTCTGTCTTATCTATATTTGTGTTTCAATTCTTAAAACAATTCTTTTTCTTTCTCAGTAAAGCTGTGAGTGAAGTGAGACAATGTATTTTCATTTCTCAGCCAATATTCTAATTTCTCACTCAAATTCTCCAATTAGTTCAAACCAGCACACATTCGTTTCGTGCTCACATACTGTAGAATCTTTCATAGTTTCCCTCATTGGAAGCCAGGCAAAACCTAGAACAGAAAATTCCTAACAGCTTATATTATGCACGCTGAATTTATGTTGCATCCCTGCCTTGATGTCCAGATGAATCATGGGCCCACTGAGCTAAGAACAGTTCACCTTGGTGTTTCCAATCAAGATCAGGGTCACTGTTTGTATCAACTTGAGAAATTTTGGCAGCTTGACCTGCCTAATGGTTATGTTGGTGTTCCTCAGTAGCTCTGCTTTTAGGCATGTGTGTGTCTACGTGCTGCACCTTCCCTGGAATTTTCTCCAGTCATGCATCAATGTCCTGCCATAGATCAGCATACCAAATAGGCTTTCCTTTCCTCTGCCAATCAGACATTTTTGAGTCTTTGAGCCTACCCCATAGAGCATTGGCTACCATCAGTGTAGATGTAAAGGATAGGACAATTTTCACATTCAGCTACATTAAGAGCAAGTTGGACTGCTTTTACCTCAGCAAAGGATTCACCTTCTCCATCTCTGTGATGGAAGAGATTATGGTTAATTAATGTGCGATGATCTTCTGAAATTAATATTATTTATTAATTTTGATATTCAAATTTTCCACCCCAAATCACTTATTTTTAATAATAAACTGGTTCGATTGTAACAGTCATGGAACGATTACATAAATTATATCTAGATCTGGTAGTAACTATTAATATGCATAAATGATCAATTCAATTAAGCTAATAAACACTGGAAGAGATTTCTTGCAGTCAATAGTGCCACTTGGCCACTAGACGGAACTCAGGCCCCCTTTCTGCTTAGGGCACAATCTAGGTAATATGCAAAGCTTTAGGTTTACTCACAAGTATTACTTCTCCTGTCTTGCAGAGTTATCAATAAATTGAAAATACTCAGAACACTTGCAGGCTTTCTGGCTGGTCTGGCTGCTGCTGCTGTGGCTGTTGCTGTGGCTGCTGAGACTTGATTCACCTCAGGCTCTGCAGGCTGCTGGAGGAAAGAGGGGGGGCAGATGGTTTCTGACCTGTTCCTGGCTTTTTGACAATCTGCATGCCTTCAGGGCTTGCTCATTTTCAGGAGATGCAGGATGACATCTTGCGATGTGTCTCAGCGGATGTGTATCTCTCGCTGCTAATTGTGTGAAGGCTATTCAAGTTGCTCCTGGAAAGACTTGAAACGGTTCCAGGTTGGAATCTAGCTTATATTGTTATGTAATGGCAATAAGGCATTACAGGTACAGATACAGAACACAGAATAATAGCAAAAGCATGGCGGAAGCACATTGTATTACCTGCTTATCTGTTTATATATCAATGCCTGAGATTGATCTGACCCTTTTGGATGTTAGCTTATCCAAGCAGTGTGACAGTAAGCCAAGATTTGACCATATTTGGGTGAAGGCATAGATTTGGTTATACCGTATACAGAGAAACACATAGCACAAGGTTAATGCGTGCAACTTCTTTACCATGGATTGCAAGCAGGAGACAATCAAGTTATATAAGCCAGAGTGCTCAGACTCCATGGCACCAGGTCTTTTGTCCTTTTTTCCCTTGGTAGTCTCTTCTCCAAAACAAAGAGAAGGCAGAAAAACATGTCTGGGCAAGTCAGCACATGTACAGGCCTATTTTGAACCTCCAGGTCTACCACGACAGTCTCTCACTTCAGTAACTCTCCTGGTAGGACTCCAGATTGCTTACTTCCATCTTTGCTTGTTCTCAGCAAGATGACAGGAACCATCTGTGAACAAAGCATAGTTCTTTTCCTGATCAGAAAGATCACCATAGGGAGGAGCTTCTTTAGCACAAACTGGCTTCTCCTCTGGAGGCTTTGTACAGCCTGTGCCTTCTGGCCAGTTGGTGATCACTTCCAGCAGACCAGTTCGATCAAGATTACCCATGTGTGCTCGTTGGGTTATCAAAGCCATCCATTTAGACCAGGTTGCATCTATGACATGATGCGGTGATGAACCTTTGCTTTTGAACATCCAGTTTAGAATTGGCAATCTAGGAGCTAAGAGCAATTGTGACTCAGTTCCAAGCACTTCAGAAGCTGCTTTCACTCCTTCATAGGCTGCAAGTATTTCTTTCTCTTTTGGGATTTAATTTGCCTCTGAACTGAAACTGGTAAAATACTGGTCACCCAGGGATGTGGCTGAGGCCTGTCTCTCCTAGACATTTAAGATCACACTTGATGTGGCCCTAAGCAGCTTAATCTAGTTGGAGGTATCCCTGCTTATTGCAGGGAGGTTGGACAAGATCCCCTTTGAGGGTCCCTTCCAACTCAATGCAATCTGTGAATCTGTAATGCAAGCTTAAGACACCTTCAATAACTGACAACTTTTGGTTCCTACCATGATAATTCATTGCCATATGATTGCTTCTCTTGCAAGCTACGACTGGCATTAACTGTATGTGGTGGCACATAACAGAGCAGCTCACCAAGTGTGAAATAGGCTAAGGAAAGAGGCATCTAAAGGTAGCTTGCTGACTAGTGCTGTACTCTGTTAAAGGAAACCAAAAACATCAGAATAATGATAAAAAGTAATTCTGCATGCTGTTCTTGCCTGTTCAGTTGCAAATTTAGTGAACTTCCTTGATAGTATTTGCTTTGACTTGAAATATAAATTACTTCCATGTGAATGTTGTACAAAAAAAAATCAGCTGTATGCCTTGGCACTATTTGCCTCTCTTCTGGGTGTCACAGCACCATTATTTTTTCAGGTCCTGAGATTATGAGCAAGCTGGCTGGTGAGTCTGAGAGCAACCTGAGGAAAGCCTTTGAAGAAGCAGAGAAGAATGCTCCTGCCATCATCTTCATTGATGAACTGGATGCCATTGCCCCTAAGAGAGAGAAGGTAAAGAAAGCTTGTAGAAGATAGGGGAGTGCATATTTTTTGGTAGCAGCTGGTATGAATCTCTGCTTTTGACTACAGGGTAAAGCAGTATTTAACTTAATGCTTGAATTCAGTTTAATGTCAGAAGTTGGATATCAGAAGAATCTGATTTAGTTCACAATATTTCTTAACAGTTTGCATCTGTTGTACCTATCTGCTCTGGTGCAGTAATAGCTCCTGTGCTATGTTTTAGAACTTTTGGTCTGATCGTTAATTTATCTCTCCACAGACACATGGAGAGGTGGAACGTCGCATAGTGTCTCAGTTGTTGACTCTTATGGATGGACTGAAACAGAGAGCACATGTAATTGTTATGGCAGCCACCAACAGGCCTAACAGCATTGACCCAGCACTCAGACGATTTGGTAACAATAATTACTGTCTTTTTTGTGTGTATCAATATCATAGTTTGGGAGATTTCCCCCCCTCCCATGATTCACCAGACTAGCTCAGCTGGCTGGAAGTTAAGGAATGTAGCTATATTCACAGTGTAGCACAAATATACAAGCATATATACAGATATTTACAACCATATACAATTATATACCAGTTAAAAGTAATACAGAACTACAAAACCCCTCCCAAACAGCAGAACCACCCAGGAGGGGTCTGAGCCAACTTCTAACCTGTTTTTCCACCCCTCCTCCCTTATTTCAGAGGACTTATGTGCAGGGTGAGATGCCAGATAAAGAGTTGAAAGAATCATTAGTTTGAGTTATACAGGTCCAGGCAAAGGAATTAGTGAAGCAAGCTGCAGTCAGAGAGAGAATGACAGACTTGGTTTATGTTTCATTTTTATATCTCTCAGCAGAACCTATGAGTGATATAGACATCACTATTATTTTCTTTTCACAGCCAATGATCTAATTTCTCTCATTAAAATATTCCAATTAGCCTCAAACCAAAACAATCCACCCCTCTATATCAATCAGTTTTGCTGAGAATTATCTGTCTAATCTAAAACAATATTTACAATAATGAATAGTACAACTTCATACTTTCTCAGTTTAAACTTCATTCTGGCTATCTCAGATGTAGGTGATTTAAATGCTCAGTAAACAGGAAACAGTTTGTCTCCTCACAGATGAGATGAGAACAGAGACTCCCAGGTGACATTGCGTTTGTGCTAAAATATTGTAGATTATCTCGTAGGTTCTCTCTTTGGCTGCCACGTTGTACATAAAATATAAACTCCTAACAGCTTATATTATACATGCTGAATTTTAAACTTACTCAGATAAAGATAGATTTCACTGTGGAATACACTGGATTTCACCATTCTCTTGCATTACCTAGTATGTATGACCAGGATCTTCTGCAGAAACCACCCCTCGGACAGGTTTCCTTTTGCCCAAAGGAGAAAATACCCAAACAGTTTTTCCGAAGATTCCTTTCACGTACAGCAGGAACTTGATCACCATCTACTGTTTGTACCAAATCTGATTGTGCAAGTCCTGCTTTGATTACTGAACATCAGCTATTTACCAACCAGGTTGGTTGTACTAAATGCTTGTCCCAGTCAACTGACCTATCACGTGCCCATTGGTAGGTTGCATCTCTGCCTTGATGTACGGATGAATCATGGGCCCACCAAACTAAGAAGAGTTTGCCTCAGTTTTTCCAAACAAGGCCCAGATCACTGTATCAGAGAAATTTTGGCAGCTTGATCTGCCTGATGGTTATATTTGTGTTCCTCAGTAGCTCTGCTTTTAGGCATGTGAGTGTCTACATGTTGTACCTTTACTGGAATTTTCTCCAGTCGTGTCTATCCTGACATAGATCAGCACACCATATAGGCTTTTCTTTCCTCTGCCAACCATTCTTTTTCAAGTCTTTTAGCCAACCACACAGAGCATTGGCTACCATCCATGAGTGGGTGTAGAGATAAAGGATAGGCAAATTTTCACATTCAGCCACATCAAGAGCAAGTTGGACTACTTTTACCTCAGTGAATTGACTGGATTCACCTTCTCCATCTCTCGCTTCAGTAACTCTGTTGATAAGACTCCAGACTGATGATTTACATTTTCAGTTCCCAACAAGATGACAGGAGCCATCTGTGAACAAAGCATAGTTCTTTTCCTGATCAGAGAGAGCACCATAATGAGGAGCTTCCTCAGCACAAGCTGCTCTCCCCTCTGGAGGTTTTGTACAGTCCGGCAATCTAGGAGCTAAAGTAATTGTGACTCAATTCCGATCACAAGCTGCTTTCACCCCTTCATAAGCTGCTAGTATTTCTTTCTCTTTTGGGATGTAATTTGCCTCTGAACCTCTGTAGCTATGACCCCAGAAACTAAATGGACGAACATGTGTCTCATTTGGATCTCTCTGCCAAAGACTTCAAGTTGGACCATTCTCACTCGCAGCCGTGTGCAGAATGTTTTTAATGTCTGGACCAGATCAAACAGGTCCCAAGCCCACAGCATGGACTACTTCTCGTTCTATCTGATCAAAGGCTGCTTGTTTTTCAGGTCCCCACTCAAAATGGTTTCTCTTATGAGTCACATCATGCAAAGGTTTGACAATTTGACTGAATCCAGGAATGTGTAGTCTCCAGAATCCCACTGCACCCAAGAAAGATAAAGTGTCCTTACTTGTGGGAACTACCATGGTGGAGACTTTGTTCATCACTTCCTGTGGAATGTGACGGCAACCATCCTGCCACCGCACTCCCAGAAATTGAATTTCTCTGGAAGATCCTTTGACCTTGTCTCTCTTGATGGCAAAACCTGTTTCCAACAAAATGTCAATTATTTTGTTACCTTTCTCAAAGACTTCCTCAGCAGTTTGGCCCCACACAATGATATCATTCATGAATTGTATGTGTTCTGGAGTTTTACCTTTTTCCAGTGCATTGTGGATCACTGAGTGACAGATCGTTGAACTGTGTTTCCACCCCTGAGGCTAATGGTTGAACTGGTACTGGATTCCTCTCCAGGTGAATGCAAATTGAGGCCTGCATTCTTTTGCTATGGGAATAGAGAAGAAAGCATTAGCAATGTCTATGGTAGCATACCATTTGGCTTCCTTTGATTCCAGCTTGTACTGGAGTTCCAGCATGTCTGGTACAGCTGTGCTGATGGGTGGAGTCACCTCGTTGAGGACACGAAAGTCAACTGTGAGATGCCAGTGTCCGTTAGGCTTGCGCATGGGCCGAATTGGACTGTTGAAAGCTGAATGAGCTTTCTTGATGACCTTCTGACTTTCCAGTTGATGAAACAGCTGATGAATGGGTCACAAAGAGGCATGGTTAGTTTTGTACTGCCTGCGATGCACAGTTTCAGTAGCAATTGGCAGTTTCAGGTTCTCTATATCATGATGTCCCACAACTGCAGATTCATCTGAAAGTTCAGGTCTAATAGACAACTTCAGTTTATCATCCTCAGTTTCTATTGATGCTATTCCAAAAGCCCACTTATGACCTTTGGGATCTTTGAAGCAACCTCTCTCAAAAAGTCAATTCCCAGAATGCAAGGCGCATCAAGACCAGTTACAATATTATGTTTCTTCCACTTAGACTTATTTCAGCCTTCAACTTAGTTAACTTTTGATATCCACCAGTGAGTCTAGAAATAATTATAGACTCTGTCCCTTTGCAATTTGTTGACAATAAAGTACACTGAATACCTGTATCAACTAAAGCCCTGTATTTCCACACTTTTGAACTTCCAGGCCTCCTAATGAACACATTCCAATAGATTCGGTTTTCTCCAGTATCCCTTTCCTCCTCCTGTCTAGAGGCAGGGCCCCCCTAATGTTAAACATGTCATGTGGGGTGTACGTGATAATTAGTGTTATGGTGGGAGAAATTACAGTTATTGGAATAATTGCGATTACTGTGGGGAGCTGATGAAGTGAGATCTATTTTTTTGGCATTGTTGCCTCTGTTTCTGCCACTCTGCTGTTTCCTGGCACTCTTTGAAAGGACTGAAGTAAGTTTGACCATCCCACTTGTTCATGTTCTCACCAAATTGGTCACACAGGATTATCCAGAGTGACGCACGTGATTGCTGATGTCTAGGTGGAATTTGTCTCCTGGGCTGGAGTTGCCTTGCAGGAGGTGGGCATCTTTTTCTGATGGTAGAAATAGTTACCCATTCAGAAGGTGAAGGAATGTTAACCTTTGCCAGTTTGTATATAGAGGCTTTAAGTTATTCCTTCAGTTCTTTTGTGCTATCTTTTATACCGTCTTTTATCTCTGTACCCAGAGTTTTTATGGCAGAGACTAGAGTAGAATGTGACAAGCTGTTCTCTCTCTGCCTGAGCTGGTCAGTGAATTCACCAACAGTGAGCGGCCTTCCATTATCACCCTTTGATAGAAACTTCCTAGCCAAGATGTTAGCATAGGATGAAGGAGCAAGTTTAATAAGCTGCTTTGTGAGACCTGTCCCAAGAGGAATGTCATCAGGCTCACATGCACCATGATCTCCATAAATCACTTCCTTCACAGCAAACTCCTTCAGAAGCTTAACTCCCTGCTCAATTGTGGCCCACTTCGTAGGTGTCTAGTGCAAGTCATCTCTGGAAGGATATTTCATTGTCACAGCCAACAGGAGGTGTGTCCACATGCTAACTGTTACGATAGGGCTAGCTATATATTTGTCAATTCCACTATCATTGTAAGTGGCCCTAGCTGTTTTGCAGACTTGTCTCCTACCTTTAAGACTTTTGAACCAATAGCATGTCATCTCCCTAGCTGGGTTGTTATTTGCTCTCCTGATTCCCTTGAATATTCCTTTCTAATTTCCCTGACCTGTCTCAGGTGCTCATTGGATATCATCCTTCTGCTCCTCCTCTGCTTGTGCTTGGCCTAAAAATGAGTCTCCTAAGAACATTCTTAAACTCCTCAGAGCCATCCTTCTTGGCTGCTGCTTTCACATAACTTTTCTCATCGCTATATTGGGGTTTCAGTTAATTATCTATTTATCTAAGCCATTTTTTCTAAGCTTCAATTCTGTATTTTCTCCAATTCAAACTATGCCACCCAGCAACCATCCTCTGCTACCAATTATTTTGTCATAGTTTTTAAACAGCCAACAGAATGAGACTCTCAACTGAATTGGAGAGAAAACAGAATTATATTTGAAAAAAGAGATTAAAAAAGAAATCATAAAGCAGATATGATATCCATAGTGACCCCCTTGAATTTTCCCCCAACCCAAAACTATACCTATAATCCCTAGTGCTCCAGTCCTCCCCTCCAACACCTCTGCCATCCATAGGCCTAAACAAAAGTCTCTGGAGGCCCCCAAACAGGCCTATTTCTTATGTTTGTCCTGATAAAGTAGCGCCCACCAGACATAGCAGGGCTGGATGGAGAAGAAAGAACGAGCTGGCCTCAACGTGAGTTTATAAAGAGATAGTGGAATTATGGGATTGAATACCAATTTTCTAGTCCCTAGAGGATTTTTAACCATATAGTTGCCAACCTAGGAAGGCTGGGGCAAGAAAAGCCTTGGAAGTCCCCTCCAGCATGTCTGAATCTTTGAGGGTCTGAGCTGCTGTCTGGGGATTCAAACTAGGAACAGAGTTAGAAGAGATTTGAGCAATGGCTGGACTTGCTCTTTGCCTGTCTGTCATGTTACTGTCAACAGCCAAGACTTTGGCAGTCGTTCCAGAATCTGCAGGAGGAAATGCCTCGGTAGAGATGGCCAACACTCCCCAGTCTTCCCTCTGCAGAACTGGCACAGCTGGTATTTGAAGAAACTTTATGTATTTTGCAATATTGGCCAACTGCTGTTATCTCTCCCTCAGAGGTTTGTGACACTTGTGAATTTCTTGTTCTAGCTTTTCCAAGCTGTGTACTCACAGCTGAGAGACACAAATTTCTCACATATAAAGCTAAAACTAGAAAAATCAGAACTGCAATTACACAAAAAAGTAATAAAGCTGTACTACGTGTTTAAAATTCTCTGCAGGGGTCTGGAAGATCATTCATTGGCCAGATAATTCTCATTATAAACCAAGAAGAAGTTAGAACATTTCCTGACTTAGTAAAAGTGGAATTAGTAATATCAGTAATATTAAACCAAATCCAACCAAGACAGTAGTCTCCAAAGTTCACAAATGTGGCTTTCCTCTTTCTCCACAGCAAATCAAAAACCAAGGTACCAATTTTGGTTGTCAGCCAACAATGAAAGTACCAAAGAAATAATGGCCAAAATAGTGCCCAAATGACACATAAAAGCTTTATATTAACTTCCAAACATAATTAGCAATAAATCAAAGTGAATTAGCCCCACTTGGCAGCACCAAAATAAGGAATGTCATAGTTTGGGAGCTTTCCTCCCTCACAATTCACCAGACTAACTCAGCCATCTGGAAGTTAAGGAATTCACAGTGTAGCACAAATATACAAGCATATATGCACAGTATGTACAGATATTTACAACTATATACAAGTTAAAAGTAATACAGAACTACAAACTCCCTCTCAAACAGCAGAATCACCCAGGAGGGCTCTGAGCCAATTTCTATGCTGTTTTTCCCACCACTCCTCCCTTATATCAGAGGGCTTATGTGCAGGGTGAGATGCCAGATAAAGAGTTAAAAGAATCATTAGTTTGAGTTATACAGGTCTAGGCAAAGGAATTAGTGAAGCAAGTGACAGCCAGACAGAGACTGACTGACTTTGTTTCTTGTTTTCCTTACTCCTCTGAGGATGCATAAAGAGCATCTGTCTCACTCCATAAACTCAATACATAAAAATAATAAGCACAAGTGATAGAGCATGTGGAAGTGAAATCAGAGAGAGATGTTAATCTCTTCTTCCCATCAGCAGAACAGTGGTCAATTTCGGGAAGCAGGGCTCTCTATGCATAATGGTTCCTCTGGAGGACAGATGCCATGGTCAAATCTCCCCACACTTTCTTCTTTCACTTCATTCTTCTATCTGAGCTGATGTCATATGGCATGGAATACTCCTTTGGCCAGTTTGGGTCAGGTGACTTGGCTGTGTCCCCTCAGCATACTCTCAGAGCAGGGAAATGTTGGAAAAGCACAGCCTGGGTGCTTGGCTCAACAAATCAGTGCTTTGCTGTAGCTGAGCGTTGATGGCAGTAGCCACTGCAAAGCACAACACTAAAAAAATACTCTGAGAAGAATTATCTCCAGCTCAAGCCAAACCAAATATAGGAGAACAGATATCATGGACAAAAATCATCCCACTTCCTCCTTTCACTTAGTTCTTATATCTGAGCTGACATCATATGGTATGGAATACCCCTTTGACCAGTTTGGGTCAACTGGTCCAGCTGTCCCCCCTCCCAAGATCTTGCCCTACGCCTCAGCATACTCTTGGGGTGGGGAAATGTTGGAAAAACACAGCCTGGGTGCTCATTCAGCTATAGCAAACACACTGGTGTGTTATCAACACCTAGCTACAGCACTGCAAAACACAGTGCTAGAAAGATGCTCTGAGGAGAATTAACTCCAGCTTAGCCAAACCAAATACACATGTGTACTAACTGCTGTGGAGCTTGAGCCACAGCAGCATTCATAGTATGGACAGTTTGTGTGCATTAGTTACACACATTTTAAGGCTGATATTTGGGAGGCCACTGATAAAGGGAGTTAACCATACAGGGCTGATAGGAGCTGACATCAGACATCTCCTTAAATCATTCCTCTCACATTGCTTTCATGCAGGCTGCTTTTTGCACAGGCACTGAGAGATCTCAGAAAGTGGTAGTTCTAATAACAAGAGGATCTTCTTTTTCCTGTTGCTGCATGCTGCCAGCCCAGTAAATAACTAATGCAGTTAATGAAAGATTATCATAATTACTGAGTTAAATAGTTAGAAATACTCCAGGACTCCAACAGCCTCCTGCTTCCTCCTCACTTGATAGGATTCAACCTCACCCTGTCAAGGAAACTCTGGAAGTCTGGAATACTTCTCCTGAAACAACTCATCCAGAGACCATGGAATGGAGCACATCGTAACACTAGCATTATTGTCCCACTCATCTGTAACTTCAGTTTTTACCAGTGGTCATAAAGACAGGTTCTGGGGTTGGGTCAGAATTGTCACCAGGAGCATTGTTGTCATCTTCATCCTCACTGCTCCAGCTGTCTCCATTCCATGTCTCTGGATCCACAATGTATTAATTTGCAGATGTGTTTAACTGAGACTGAGGGTGGTATTAGGTCCAGTAAAAGATCTAGTCTTTCCTGTAATTTCCTTTCTTTCTTTTTGGCAGAGTCCAGTAGTGGTGTAAGTTCCCTGTTCTCCCTATTTAGGGCCTGGGTTTCAGGAATGAGGATATCTAGTCTAGCTTCCATTTTCCCTCTTTCAGAAACCAGGACTGTTATTAGCTTTTTACAGCTCTTTCTTTCAAAATCCAGTAACTCCCCTAATTTCTACTTCTCAAAGGCCATTGATGTTTCCAGTTTCTCCTGACTCTCCCTCTTAAAAGCCACTGATGCCTCTAACTTCTGACTCTCTTTTGGAAGCCAACAATACTTCTGATTTCTCTTTTTCAGAAGTTAACGCCATCTAACTTTCTCACGCTCTCTATTTCAAGAGCCACTGATGGCTCTAACTTCTCCTGGCTCTCTCTTTCAGAAGCCAATAACACTTCTGATTTCTCCTTTTCAGAAATAAATTCTGTTACTAGCTGCCAGTGTTCATGCCTCAGGTTGCAGAAGGCTCTGAATTGTCCAGTTTTACTTTTATTCATGAGGTCTGGTAGTTTCTAAGATTCAGGCTCTCAAAACTTTGCAGTGTGAACGAATGAATGTCTGTTGTATAACCATTTGGCAAAGCCAAATTTTCAGGAAAAAAAAGGACTCTTAAATGTGTACTGAGATATTCAAATGTACAGCTATGGCTAGAGGAAAATCATAGGTGTATGTACCTTAGCTAATATTGCAGTAAATACATAAATTTCCTGCCGCCCCATATATTGGGGCAATTCATGTTTTTCACTACTTGAGTACTGGTATGAAAGTTAAAAAAAAATTAATTCCCAGTATTTGTGGACTCCTGTGCTGAGATCACAATGGTAGAAATAAACAAAAATGTCATGTGTTGTTAGGGGAAGTATATTTTCCTGTAAATGAAGCTTGGGAATAAAAACAGAAATCCCCTTTGTTTGTATAATCTTGAATTCTAGTTAATACAATAGTCTCATGTTCCCAAAATAGCTAAAACCCTTCCTCCTCTGATCTGATTCTGCTACTGTGCTGATAGATGCTGCAGAGAAACTCAAAGTTCTGTTGTTTTCTGAAATTGTGTTTGTGGCTCACCATCATGGTCCTCTGTCAGAGGAAGGCAGCAACTTCATCTCCTTCAGTTTGCAGAATCAGCAGCTCAACATATGTTTTGTATTCCCCAGGTCGTTTTGACAGAGAGGTAGATATTGGTATCCCAGATGCCACTGGGCGCCTGGAGATCCTGCAGATCCACACAAAAAATATGAAACTGGCTGATGATGTGGATCTGGAACAGGTGAGTAACATTATTAGGAAAGTTCGCCTCTGATCATTTAGGATAACATGAAACTGAGCAAATGTGCAACCTCTGGAATTCCTTCAAACTACTTTACAAGTGACAAAAAATCCTCACTAGTGAAGAATGACATAACTAAGTGAAATGAACTTCTGTCAGTTCAGTCTGGAAGTGCCTTGCCACTGTCCTCCTGGGTTTGTTTGCTGTGGCATTGTGGTGGTTTAAGCAGTTACCTGCCCCCCCACCTTTTGATATAAACACCAGCTAGGACTCAGAACACTGGAAGTTGATAAATGAAGCTTTATATTTACAGCTTTGCACAATATACAAGCAGATATTTACAATGTAGAACAGATATTTACAAATATATAAAATGAAAAAGTAGTACAGAAACACCACACCCCTCCCAGAGACCAGAATCCCCAAGAGGGGTAACCAACCACCCCCTACCACCTTTCCCCCCTTCCCCAGTCTTATCTCACCACCTGTTGATGCTGCAGATAAGTGGAGGTAGATCGGCCAGGGGGATTAGTAGTAGGGAAGAAGTTGTTAGTATTACTGAGAATTAGCTACCAAGGCAGAGAGACAAAGGAACCATGCAAGAGAAGCAGCTGAGCGGTCAGAAACCATCTGCTATCTAATGTTTTGGTTACAATACTTAAAAACATTTTTTTTTTTCTTTCTCAGTAAAGCTCTGGTGAAGTGACATACTGTGTTTTCCTCTCTCAGCCAATAGTCTAATTTCTCACTCAAATCCTCCAATTAGTTCAAACCAGCACAGGCATTGCCTTTAAAAATAAAGCAGGTTGAAACAATGTTCAAAGAGCTGGATGAACATTTGCATTATACTAGATGGTTACTGTAATCTCTGTCCTGAATGAAGAACTGCAGTCCTCAGGGTTATCTTTCTGCACACCATCTGAATTCCAGTTGCAGCTTTGATCTGAAGTAGGAGGTGGAACAGCAGTGTCTTTGCCTGTTAAATATGTGATAGTACTTGTTTTGAATTTGCAGCAGAACACTGATGCTTCCAGCCTAAAGAGTTTTGTTGCACCTCTGAGTGAGTGACCAGAGCATGCATTGCCTTTGTAGAGAGCTTGCTTGTATCCCTGAGTGACAGTCAGTGCTCTGCTTTCAGGTGGCAAACGAGACCCATGGCCATGTTGGTGCTGACTTGGCTGCTCTTTGCTCAGAAGCTGCTCTTCAGGCTATCAGAAAAAAGATGGATCTCATAGACCTAGAAGATGAAACCATTGATGCTGAAGTCATGAACTCACTGGCTGTGACCATGGATGACTTCAGGGTAATGCAAGAGTGCCCCTCTTTCTTTTGGGTGCAATGCCCAATTGCTCATGTGAACATAGCATGTTAGAATTCATATAATGCTATTTTTTAATAATAGTGGGCTCTGAGCCAAAGCAACCCTTCTGCTCTTCGGGAGACTGTGGTGGAGGTGCCACAAGTTACCTGGGAAGATATTGGTGGTTTAGAAGATGTAAAGAGAGAACTTCAGGAACTTGTACAGGTAAGGGTCTCAAACAGATTTTTGTCTAGTCAGCTTGAAAAATAATTATAATAATAAAATCTAGAACCTCTTCACATTCCTATGCATAATTTAAATTGTATTTTCTTGTAATGGACTGAAAATACCATGCTGTCCCATCTTAGTGTGAAGGTAGGGGGAGGAAGGTGCTGGGAAGCAGCATCAGGCTTTCTTTAGCTGAGTCTACAGTGACATCATTGGCGAGTGTTTTGCTACGTGCAGAAACAGCAGCAGTTCTGTTTCTCTTAAGTGGAGACCAGCAGTGGGACCACTGCTAAGAATCCTGTTATGTGGTGGCTTTATATGACAGAAAGTGCATGAAGATTCTCATACAGATAGCCTCTGAAGGGCTTTCCATAGGGACAGGTGAGAAGTAATTGTGAAGCCTTCTATGAAAAGAGAGGCTGGAACAGTCATGAATGGTCTGTGAAAACTTCTGGTGCCTATCTGTGTTGGAGTGATTTGGATTTGATATGTCCCTGCTTTCAGTTGGTACTGTAGAAACAGCCCATATATGAATAAAAGAATCTACTTTTCAGTCTAATTTTCTGATGTTAAAATCATCACCTATCTCTGACCTTGTTGTAGAGGATAAATGCTCACATCAGACATCTTGCCTGTCTCTAGAGGACAGAGCAAATAGTTAATGAGTTGTTCTCTTTTTACTTCTGCAAGGCAGAGTGAAGCTGGGGTTGTGTGCTGAAAAGCTCCCTGAACTGGTACTTGGCTCATGAGTGAAAATAGACTGTCTAAGGCAGCTTTACAATTTAGCTATGGTGCTTTTTCAAACGAGTGTCCTTTTTAAAACACCAGTGACACCAAGCAGGCAAAATCTTGTGTTTAACCCACCAGAAATCTCAGGTAGTGTTTCTGGTAGGAACAGAAACAAAACTGATCTAGTGAAAGATGTCCCTGCCCATGTTAGGGAAGGTTGGAACTAGATAATCTTTGAAGGTCTCTTGCAACCCAAACCATTTTGTGATTCTAAAGTACACACCTGTTCTGACTCATCACAAGAGGTTTTGGGATTTTTTTTTTTGTTTTCCAGTATCCTGTGGAGCATCCAGACAAGTTCCTCAAATTTGGCATGACCCCATCAAAAGGGGTTCTGTTCTATGGGCCACCTGGTTGTGGTAAGACACTGCTTGCTAAAGCCATTGCGAATGAATGCCAGGCAAACTTCATTTCCATTAAGGGGCCAGAATTGCTCACCATGTGGTTTGGTGAGTCTGAAGCTAATGTGCGTGAGATCTTTGACAAGGTAAGTGTATCTTCTACTCCTTGTACTATTTTTCTGCTGAGGTACCCCCAAAACATTGTCTCCAGTGCACCTGTCTTACTGACCTGCTTCTTGTTTGTGGTTTTGCCACTTGTACTGAGAGCAGAGGCTGTTTTCCTGGTGTTAGAGAAATCTCTGCGGCAACATAGCTAGATGGTTTTCTCCTGTTGCAATTTGTATCTGTTGTTACAAGTGTTATAAATATTCAAATTTAATATGAAAATTAATTTAATATTGATAGGAAAATATCCAACTTTATTAACACAAATATCTACACCAAACAAACAAAACAAAAAACTCCAGAGCAATAAACTATTTACAACTTGTTAAAGGTTCGAATACCCAGTTGGGAATTATTTACACAAAATGCACAACACGGATTTTTCAAAAGCAATTTAGAGAAGGGAGAAAGAAATATAAATATCTATATCCTACACACAATTCAGATCGGAGGATGAGGAGCAGCAATTGCCGCTGCCAGCCACAAGATGGATTCCCTTTGCCCTCAAACAGGGCTATTGGCAGGAAAAACAGAGACTACAATAAATTAATAGCCAAATTTACTCACAAAGTAATATCTGATCAGTCCAAGATACTGTGTCAAAGTAATAATCAAAGAAATTATAATCCCAAATTATGTTCTCAGTACAACCACAACACAAAGAGGGTAGCAGGAGCCGAGTATGCTACCAAAACCAAAAGTAAAAGGTAGGAGCCACATGTCCTCAGGTAGCTAGTCAGCAACACAGAACCAGCATGCGGAGAAGTAGAGTCTAAAAGCAAGTGAGTCAAGCCCTCCCAGAGCAAACCTCTTCAATCACCCCTCGAGACAAAACAGACCACTGGCAGGAGAGAAATTTGAAACCTAGCCAATCAAACAGGGCACTAGCATGGCAAAGAAGTCTGGGCCTGTTTTGCCCCAGCAGGACAACAGGGTGAATGCTCTTAGCAGTGAGGCTGGCATTACAATGGCATAGATATTCTCAGCATGCCTGAAAACTGGATACTCATTAGACATCACTTTCTACAGATTTTTAAAACATGTTGCAAGTTCTTCTGCAGTTGGACTAGATGATTGTTGTAGGTCCCTTCCAACTGAACTTTTCTATTCTATCCTTGTCCTGCAATATAGGGCTAGAAAGGAGCTCACTCCTACTGCCTAGTTCCCCCACAGACAGTGTGACCTGTCCCAGGAGGTATCTGCATAGATTATCTTGGGAGAGTCCTCACTCCTGTGGTTAGGGAAGGTGCCAAAAGAGCAAATTTGGAAGGAGAGTGAGAGAGAAAAAAATAGGTTGAGAGAACCTCAGAGGCTATCTGGTCCAGCTGTTTGTCCAGAGCAGGGAGATAACTTGGAAATTCAATCAGATTGCTCAGGACCTTGTGTTTGGAGCATGTGTGGAGGATGGAGAATCTTTGACCTCTCTGGGCTTTGTGCTAAGTGTTTGAGCTCTCCTTCTAAAGAATTATTTTTCCTTATTTCTAACTGGAGTTTTCTTTACAGCCATTTGTGCCTGTGGTCTTTCATCCTTCCACTGCACATCTCGAAGAAGAATCTGTCTTACTTTTCTCTATAATTACCTATTAGGTAGATGAAGACAACAATTGGATTTCCTCCTTCCATTTGATACACCTCACCTACTGATACTTGAGTGCTTAAATAACTAATTGACATCCTCAGATCTTGCAGGGAAAGTTCTGGTTCAGGCAAATTTGCTCCAGCTGTCCTTCTAGGAATTTGAGTTACTACTCTTCTCCTTGGTTCACAATGCTCCTAGCTTTGGGAAAATACAGCTTGTTGGTCAGGAGAATTTAATTGAGGGTTTGTGTGGCAGGAGACAGTTCTGGAGCAGCTCATCCAAACTCTTCTTGTGGCAGTAGTGTTCTGGTGCTCCTGAGCTATTTTAATTGTAGAGTGGGCTTAGTGTGAAATCAGCATACTCCTCGCCTGATGGTATGAACATGGAGTAATCATTCCCATTTGCTTTTTTCAGGCCCGCCAAGCAGCCCCTTGTGTGCTCTTCTTTGATGAGCTGGACTCCATTGCAAAGGCTCGAGGTGGGAATATTGGAGATGGTGGTGGTGCTGCAGATCGTGTCATCAACCAGATCCTGACAGAGATGGATGGCATGTCCACCAAGAAAAATGTCTTCATCATTGGTGCCACCAACAGGCCAGACATCATTGACCCAGCCATCTTGCGCCCTGGCCGCCTGGATCAACTCATCTATATCCCCCTGCCTGACGAGAAGTCCCGAGTTGCTATTCTTAAGGCCAACCTGAGGAAATCACCAGTTGCAAAGGTAGGATCTGGACCCTGACTGCATCTGACTTGGGTTTGCTGTGTGCTCCTCACAAACTGGGGATAGAGCAGAGGACTAGCAACTGCTCCACATGGTACAGAGCTGTGAAGACTATAGTCCCTGAAGGATGGAAATGAAAGAGGTAGAGGGGGAAGCTTGAGCTTTGAGACTAGGTATCAACAAAGATAGGTGTTGGTGTGTAAGCACAGCAGGTCTTCATCACATAGTAGAGTTCTGCTCACAGTGTGGGAACTAGAAAGCTTGTAATGGCAAGATGGAAAAGATTCTTGTACTTTGAAAGTAAAGTAAATGTAGAAAATAGAGGTGGGGAATAGAAATTGAACCATTGCAGTTAATTGTTGATGAACTCTATCATAGGCAAGAGCTATGTCCCTTGCCTGGGGAGCAGACAATAATGCCTGTGCCACATCTCCATTTCCAGTCTGATAGTGTTTCATTTGAGTCCTCATGCTGAGATCTCAGCAAATCATATCCTAAATCCACAAGTCAACCCTGCATCTTCTTGAGAGTGAACACTGCAGAGGCATTCTCCCCCTCTACTCTACTCTGGTGAAACCCCACCTGGAGTACTGTGTCAAATTCTGGAGTTCTCAGCACAACAAAGCCATGGACCTGTGTATTGTTTTGAGCCAAATCATATATATCCTACACCATTCTGAGCAATGCTTGCTGCATGACAGAAGTGGGCATTGACAGGATTTCTGAGGCTTGTGGGATGTTTGTAAAGTTCCTTGTCCCAGGGTGGGATGGGTGCTGGGCTTTGTCTTTCTGACTTCAGTTTTGTGCAGGGGCTTGGCATGGGTACATGTAGAAGTTCCATAAGGTATTTTCCTTTTATTTTCCCCCTGTATCTCTTGGTATAATCTCATGTCCCAGCAATAGAGTAGTAAAATCATCGTATGTCTCAACTAAAAACTCTACCTCCCTTCTGTTATTTCCAGTTGGGGGAGGGGAAGATTGTATTAACCCTTTACAGCCTCTTGGAGTAGATCCAGAGCTACATAGATGATGAGATGGCTGGAACACCTTTACTGAGAGAAAGGCTGTTCAGCCTGGAGAAGACTTTGGGGGGAGACCTTATAGCAGCCTTCCAGTACTTAAAGAGGGCCTACAGGAAAGATGGGGAGGAACTCTATCAAGGAATGTAGTAATAGGATGAGGGGTAATGGTTTTAAACTGTAAAGAGGGTAGATTTAGATTAGATATAAGGAAGAAATTATTTTCTGTGAGTATGGTGATACACTGGAACAGGTTGCCCAGAGATGTTGCGGATGACCCCTCCCTAGAAGTGTTCAAGGCCAGGTTGGATCGGGCTGTGAGCAACCTGGTCTAGTGGAAAGTGTCTTTGCCCATGGCAGGGGGAGTGGAATTAGGTGATCTTAAGTCCCTTCCAACCCAAACCATTCTCTGATTTTACAGGTGCATCACAGGGTCTTACTGGGCATATGGGGAGTGTGGCCTGCCTTTGTATGTGGCTAACTTTTCCCCAAAGCAAGAACCTTAGCAGCTCATCTTTTCAAAATTGGCCAAAGTTAAGACAGCACCTTGATACCATGGGATCTAAAGACACCTCTTTGTCACCTGAGGGTGTAAGATGTAAAAAGACAGGCCTCTCTTTGGTTGGTTGGCTTTGTTATTTCTTTGTTTGTTTTTGGGTTTTTTTTTGTTTTTTTTTTTTCACTAGGATGTTGACCTGGATTTCCTAGCTAAGATGACCAATGGCTTTTCAGGGGCTGACCTAACAGAAATTTGCCAGCGTGCTTGCAAACTGGCTATCCGTGAGTCCATTGAGAGTGAGATTAGGCGAGAACGCGAGAGGCAGACCAACCCTTCTGCCATGGTGAGTGGAGCATTCTGAGCTTTCCTTGCTCATCTCTCCATAATCCTTGGATGAGGATGAGTGGACTCTCAACACAGAGTGTGGAGCTGAAGCACTTTGTTCTCAGATTGTGAGAGAGTGAGGTCCTTCTGGGGTGCCTCGTTGTCAGCATTACTCAGAAGGCCCTTGCTGCAGCCTTGACTCAGTCTGCCAGTTTCCCTCTCCAGCCTTTACTTTGGCCGGCATTGGAGCATCCTGGCCTAGAGGGAGACTGTGAGTGCCTGTTGGGTTGCAGCTCACCTAGGACCTCTGTCCCACTGCAGGAAGTGGAAGAGGATGACCCAGTTCCTGAGATACGCAAGGATCACTTTGAGGAGGCTATGCGCTTTGCTCGACGCTCTGTCAGTGACAACGACATCAGAAAATATGAGATGTTTGCACAGACTCTACAGCAGAGTCGTGGCTTTGGCAGCTTCAGGTAACCATGGGGAAGTGGGAGGAGGGCAAGCGTAGCTAAGCCAGCCCTCAGATCAGAGCACTGAGGCAGCTTTCTGCTGGATTCTGGGCAACAAATTTCCACTAAATTTTTTCCATTCTCCCTAGTGAGCATGTAGCATGTGTAGGCTGTTCTGCAGTTCAGTTGTAGCTGCTCTGTTAGTACTCCTGAAGTCTATCAACCCTTTTTTCCTTTAACATGAGTGACATCCAGCAGCTATATAAGCCTTTTGCATGACCTGCTGTAAGGCTTTGTCTCATTTTTCCTTCCTGTCCTACTTGGCAACAGGGCATTGGTGTGGAGGGAGGGGATTGTGCTGAGCTACGAAGCTTTTGAACAGCATCTCTTCTCTTCCCTTCTGCACCACTGCACACAGGTTCCCATCAGGTAACCAGGGTGGCACCGGTCCGAGCCAAGGCACAGGAGGTGGCAGTGTGGGCAATGTGTACAGTGAAGACAATGACGATGATCTCTACGGTTAACTTGCTGTCCTCTGTGGACCAAACTCCATATCAGGCCACGTTGTATAGGAAAAAATCCAACATTCAATGGATTCTCAGCTTCTTCATTCCTCAATCAGAACAGTGTAGCTGCACATCAGACTTTGTATAGGGAATGTTTTCTGCAAACACAAATCCAGAGCAGTATTCAGTTGGGAGACAGTGAATTAACAAGTTGGGGAACGGACTTAATTTCTGAGAAATTTCTGTTCTAGTTTATGTGGCAGAATCAGCAGCTTTAGCAAAGAGTACAATGCTAGCCTGTATTTTAAAAAAATCACAGAAAAAAATAATTAAAAAAAAATAAAACCTCCCACAAAATTCTAGCTAGACCCTGGCAATTCCTTTGTGTGGGAATGATGCAATGTAGCTTGTGCTGTCTCTCTAAACCCTGTGTCTCATGCTATCTGAGCACTCCTCAGTCTACTGGAGCCCATCTGTATGCATGCTTCCTTGGTGTGTTTGAGGTTGCTCTTCATTCTTAGCACAAATTAACAGAAGAAACTGGTTTGTCAGTCTCTCCTGCCCTAATTTGACAGGAAGCACCAAGTAAGAGAGCTTGGTAGCAGAAATCTGTTTCTCTGATGCTGGCCCTGAGCTGTAGGGTCTCCTGCTGCTTTGGCTTCTCTGCAGCAAGGGACTTCTCCAGCAATCCCTGTTTCATCTGCCCTATTTGAAGGCAGGCACATGGAGGCTCTTGGGCTGTCTCTGGAGTTTATGGTGCAGCATGACCCTGCTGTGATTAGGGAAGAGGGGAGCTTCCTCTTCTGATGCTGAAGCAGGACTGTTCATCAGGCCCTGTGGAGAGATTTCCCCCCTTCCCCTGCAGCGTTTCATGCATTCCTTTGGATTTCTGATGAGATGCGTAGCTCTCTGCTGCCAACATGTCCCTTGTGTCTCATACTCAGCCTGGTTCTGATCATGGTTCTTTTACTTCCTTTCCACTTAGAGATTACTGCCTTCCTCCTTGGTTTATTTTCCCTTCTCTGAACTGAAAAAATGTGCTACTGCTATACTTCAATGTTTTATATGAGAGAAGCCCTGGGCCTAGTCCCATTATGCATGTAGGAGCAGTGTGGCAGGCTGGATACAGCCCAGCCCTGAACTGAGGGGAGAGATGGTTTGATGCAATGGCCATAGTATGCATAGAGTGGCCATGTCTGCCTGCTACTACCACTCTTGCCCTGTCCTTAGACCATCTGTTCTTTGCTGCAGAGAAAATGCTTGACTATTGTCATCTCTTATGGTTGTGAAATTGAGGATGGCTGATCCAGGGGGCAGGAGAGCCAAGCAGGGAGGGCTGGCATTTCCTCTGCCTCACACCAGCCCTTTTTTGGGATAACTGGTACCTGGAAACCTTTACTTCAGGGCTTCTTCCCTGTCTATACTTGTGCCTCCTTCTTTGTGCTTCTCCAAGCATTGTGAGTGCAGATGCTGGCTTTGCTTTCATCATGCTCTACCCATTCATCAGTGCAATCCCAAGAGAGGCAGCTTCAGACAGAGGGAACCAGCTACTTTCAGCCACCACATGCACCTATACTAGGAGCTCTCCAGGACTCTCCCAAAAGCCTTCCCCATTTCTGGTATCGGGTGGATTTCTTCCTCCCTGCCAGTTTGGGACCATGACCATTCAGCAAGCCCCCCACAGATCCACACTGGTGTCTGTGCTGTGGAGGTTGGGGTAAGCAGGGCATGGGATGGT
>VWZI01021482.1:2231-40369 GCA_013396835.1 Psilopogon haemacephalus
AAAGGTGATTGGGTAGAAGTTAGTTATAAGATACAAGAATAATTCCAGCAGAATAATGAAAACTTTTTTCCACTTGTTTTTATTAAAGAGGGACATCTAATCCTATTCCAGCAAAACTCCTATAGTTTTGTATGTCAGTAAAGGTTATAAAATCAAACCTTCTATTTCTGATGTTACGTCTAACTCCTCCTGAGAAAATACTTCCACATCATTAAGATCTCCAGTCATATGAAGTACAGAATACTCCTCACAATCAAGATTCTTCTTATCAATGCATTTTGACTTAGTAGACATTCTGGTAATTGGGATAACAAAACATAATTAATAACAGAAGTTACTAAAATATCTAACAATTTTAAGTATGCCTTTTCCTTCAGACCGAAAGCCAGAAACTATAAAATAAACTGCTGTGATATAACTAATGATTCATACAAATTTCCTCTCTCTGAATTTCACTTTTATCAAGGTTAATATTAGTTTTAGATACAGCTGTGATATTTTAAGTTATATTAATGATGTATTTTTTCAGACTGACTGTTTTCAGGAAAATAGAACCAAATACAATCCCTTAAGTTTATAAACAAATAACCACATATAATTAATTTCATATGCAACAGCTACATTGTTTTCTTACCTCTTACCTCTAGGCAGGAGGTACCTGTGCCAATGAGAGTATTTAATATGCTCCACGCAGCTGTAAATGATATGCATGACTTTGACTTAGTTTTCTAAATCACACATGTATTAAGTAAGAGACACAGTAGAACACATAGCAGAATTCTTCCTATGTGTGAGCATGCTGCTCAGCTGCAGAGCCACAACCAACTAAAATCTAAGGTTAAAAATAAAACAAATTACCCTGAATCAGCTTCATGAAGATCATCATAGGCTTTTACACTCTGGACATCAAGAGGAGGATTGGCCAGTATGGAAGAGACTTCATCAATACTACTTTCTTTCTTTGTCCTGGATTGGGCTTCTGAGAGAGGTGCACATTCTTTCAGATATTTACTATCTGGGCTCTATTAATAAAACCAGTGAATATTCATTTGTTAAAAAAAAAACAGACAACCCAAACCACAATGACTCCTATGCAATGATATTCTATACAAAGATATGTAATAAGACTTGACCTTCATCAAATGCAACACAAAACTCTAAAATTATGACTGAAGACAGTGTAAGAGGCAAAAAAACCCATACATAATCGAACAGTTAGATAGGCATGCAAAATTTTGGCACTACATTTTAAGTAAAATATAGAGGACACATCCCAGAAAACAGAAAATATAACCCAAACCTGGTTTGTTTTTTTTTCTCCACAACGTGGAGAAAAAAGCCTTCTCAAAAACACCTCACAACCCTCTCCCCTCAAAGTCTTTAAAGAGAAGTGATCCAGTTGTTCCTATATATCAAAAACACTCATCAGGCTATTCTGGCAATCTTTTATACTAACGCACATTCTTGAACTCTGTTCAACAGTGCTAGACAGAAATTCAAAACTCACTCTTCACCAATCTTTAACCAGTTTAAATACTCCAGTTAGGTCCTACATGCACTGTCCTCAAAGACAAATTAATCTAAATTCAGGTATCCTCAAAGAAACTATTTCTTTGTCTTCTACTCTATCTCCAAAACAAGGTTTCCTTTCCTATCACAGAATGCATTTGCTTGGAAGGGACACTCAAAAGTCATCTTTTCCAAACCACCTGCAGCAAGCAGGAACATCTCCAACTGGAACAAGCTGCCCACATCATGTCCGCCCACAACAAGTCTGATCTTGAATGTCGACTTCCACTTTCCTCACAGTAAAGAACTTCTTCCTAATGTCTCATCTAAATGTATTCTGCTCTAGTTTAAAACCATTGTCCTATCACTACACGCACTTAAAAGTCCCTCTCCAGCTTTCCTATAAGCCCCTTTCAGGCATTGGAAGGGGGCTATAAAGTCTCTCAGGAGCCTTCTCCAGGCTAAACAACACCAAGTCTCTCAGCTTATCTTTTTAGAAAGCTGCTTCATTTTTATCATGGTTCTTCTCTAGACCCTCTTCTGTCAGGTCCATGTCCTTCTGTTGAGAGCCTCATACTTCAAAGACTACATCTAAACTACACTTACAGGAATCCACTCAAATAATGTATTTAGGTAAATTAGGTTACATTTTAAACAGTACTTCTAAAGACAACTTCCATCTCCAACCAAAGTCTTCCCATAGAGAGTATTCCAACGTTCCTGCAATGTTTTTCTTCCCTTAGCAATGCTTTTGTGAGACCCCACCTGGAGTAATGTGTCTAGTTCTGGAGCCCCTGTTACAAGAAAGCTATGGATGTGCTGTAATGTGACCAGAGAAGGGCCACGAGGATGATCAGAGGGCTGGAGCTGCTCTGCTATGAGGACAGGCTGAGAGACTTGGGATTGTTCAGTCTGCAGAAGAGAAAGCTCTGTGGAGACCTTACTGTGGCCTTCCAGTATCTGAAGGGGCCTACAAGAAAGTTGGTGAGGGATGTTTTAAGACGTCAAGTAGTAACAGGACCAGGGGTAATGGATCCTAGCTAGAGGAGGGTAGATTTACATTACATGTTAGTTAGAAGTTCTTCACCATAAGGGTGGTGAGACACTGGAACAGGTTGCCCAAAGAAGTTGTTGAAGTTTTTCAGGACAGGCTGGACGTGGCTATGGGCAACCTGATCTACCAGAGAGTGTCCCTGCCCATGGCAGGGGGATTATAACTAGATGATCCTTGAGGTCCCTTTCAACCCTGGCCATTCTGTGATTGTCTAATATTCCACAGTGCACTGAAAACAGAATGAGGCAAAAAGATGTGATTTTCTTTAGTAGCACAATTAACTCACGTGTTTCACTCACACTTACCCTCTTTCTTACCTTACTTTTTATGCTCTTCACTTGAGATCCATCTCTGTTTAACTGTTCCAACAGCCACAAAGAAGTAAGGACAGCAGCTGCTGATGTTTTCATATGTATCATTGGAAGAATCTCTTCTGAATCTTGCTCACTGGAGCCACAGAGCTGCTTTCTATCAGACCACCTGATCATCCACTCAAGCAATTTTGCAATATTGCTCAACTTGCCTGTCAATTCTATAGTTAGTTCTTCTCCTGGTAAAGTATCAACTGTATCAACAGTTCTGTAAATGTACTGAGAAGTTGCCTGAGCTTCCAGGCTAGAGTAAGTATGGTTAGGAAAGACCTGGCTTGCTGGTGCAGCACTGACTCCATGATTGGCATTCTGAGCTCTGTAAATTGACTTGTGTTTTAATCCAAATAATCCTTCATTAAGTCCTTCCATTAGGTTATGTAGAGAAGGTTCTGTGGTCCGTACAGTGGACCCTACAACTGTTGTATTTTCCACAACAGGGTGGTTTTCCTTACAGGCAGATGCTGCTTCAGAATCACATCGTACCAGAGTGACAGTATAGCAAGACCCTGCTCTAAATACATTTTTGCTTCTAGTTTTGCCTTGTCGACGTTTCAGTGTGGTATGAACATCAAAAAAGAGAGAGTTTAATTCGTAATCACGAAGAAGTCCAGAAAAGCTAGTAAGAAATGGAATTCCAAGGTCACTGCATTTTATCAGGTCTCTCTCAAGAATATAGCTTAAAAAGAGTTCTAAAAAAATAACAAATTCATCATCATCACGTTCAAATTCCCATGAACCAACTACAGGCAAATTACATTGATGATCCATGTCTTTTCCATGTACTTTGTCTTTAGGCTTTGTTTTCCTGTTCGGAGTTTTCACATTGTTTGTGGTATATTTGCTACTTCTTTCTCCTTTTCTCTGATGTTCACTCTCCCTGTAGGATGACAAGCACAACTACTGTTAATGTCAAAATTAATTTTAAGAAGGATTGCATGAAAGAAGTAAGTAAATGTAGCATCAGTTCATCACTGTTAAAAATGAGAAATGGAAATCCCTAAAGGGGATAGCATAAGGTCAAGTGCCAGATTCTGCACTTCGGTTACAACAACCCCATGCAACACTACAGACCTGGGGAAGAGTGGCATGAAAGTTGCTTGGCAGAGAGGGATCTGGGGGTACTGGTTGGCAGCCAATTGAATATGTGGCAACAGTGTGCTCAGGCAGCCAAGAAGGCCTACAGCAACCTGCCTTGCATTAGAAACAGTGTGGCCAGAAGGACCACAGAAATGATCATCCCCCTGTACTCAGCACTGGTGAGGCCATGTCTCAAATATTGTGCTCAGTTTTGGGCCCCTTACTACAGGAGGGCACTGAGGCACTGGAACTTGTCCAGAGAAGGGCAACATGGCTGGTGAGGGGTCTTGAACACAAGCCCTGTGAAGAGCAGCTGAGTCGTTCAGCCTAGACAAGGGGAAGCCAAGGAGAGATATCATTGCTCTCTACAGCTTCCCTAAAAAAGTTATAACAAAGTGGGGGTTGGCTTCTTCTCCTTGGTAACAATGTCCTATGACCGGGTAATTTTGTAATTTGTCACTTTATAAATTGTTCAAAGGGATGATTATCCTGTTTGGTGAAAAGTTCACTGGAACAGTAAGAGATAACTTATTTTTCTTTTCTGAGATTTAAATAGAAAGCTTTCTGCTGCCAAATACTTTCATACCTGTTGAGTAAAGGTGTCTGAGCTCTTGTTTCTTCAGTAAACAAAGCATCAGAAAGAGTATCTGCCGTGTCAGCATCACTATATGCTTGAGGATTCCCAAAATCAGTAAGTGTGCTTATGCTTAGACTAGTGCATAATGAGAACCTGTCATAGCAGTGTTCCTCATCACCTGCTGCTCTCTCTTCTGCTGGTTCCCAAATATACATTTCTATGGGGCCTATGTTCTTCATAACACGCTTTAAGGCCTTTGTTCTCTCTTTGTCAGTAGCCTGTATAACAACAGACATACTTTCTTCACTTTCAGGACCTACTGAAAGAAAGAAACCCAAAAGATTTTTTTTTTAATATAAACTTTTCCATTTTCAATTGATCTCTCAAATTGAAAGATTGACTTAAAATCATCATAAATTATAGCCACTTAGAAACACAGACACAAACTGTGATACAGTGAAAAACATCATCAACTTGCAAGTCATAATACTCTGTTGGTATAAACATCTCAGAAAGAAAACACAGAACCTTACAAAATACTCTCAGCGTTGTCTAATTGGAAAGCATAATTGTTTTGCATGGGGTATTACAGAAGTTACATTCACAAATTAATTTAGAAACAGTGTAAAGAAAAATGCCCATTTCATGTTTCCCAAGGAAGGATGCACATTACCTTTAACACTACTGTGTCTGAGTCGCTGCTGAAGTCTATGGTATTTATCTCTTAGTTGAACTCTTAGATCTTCAGGATTAGGAAATGCTCTCACAAAAATCTCTGCCACCTGCACAAAATAAAGTATCTTTTCAAGTAGGTAATATGCCAATAAGGTGCAATTCCCAAAAGAACACTAAAGCACTAGAAAGTCTAACCAGTAGCTTTTACAAGAAGTACCTGCATTAAGAGCTACTGCTTTGGTTATAGCTCTCTTTAATGTCTTCTACCTGTTTCATTGGTGGCAATTCTCCAAGCAGACTCAAAATTACATCTTGTACTAACTCTTCAGCATTCATGAACCTGCAGAAAGGCAGCATTCGACAAGCCCACTCCACTGCTTTCAGACACTGCTGAACTGTGGAGGCATCATATTCATTCTTCTTCAAATCCTAAAAATAAAACCCCACCTTGCTATAGAAACATTAATAGGTACAAACAACATATTTCAGCTAAACTATTACACACTGCAAATAATAATGATTCTTCCCTAGCCAACGGAAAACAAAAACCTCTACCTGAACTGCCAGACTGAGAAGTATTTGGTGCCAGGAGACAGATAAAGGTTGTGACGCCTCATAACTTACACTATAAACAAAAACAACAACAAAAAAAGGAGCACCTTATGATGTAACTCCACTGACATTCTGAAGAATCCGTGTGCAGTCATTTATAGTAAAGCTTGAAAATCTGGCCAAACTAGCTCCAGCTCTTTAAATATAAGTGAAGTAAACAATTTTACTGTAACTTAAAGTGACCATAAATTCTTCCTTGGGAGTAAGATATTTAAGCCAGCCAAGAGGATTTTGAAATGGATTGATTTATTCTGAAAACATATCGTGGTTTCTATCTCATTTGTCACTGTTGCACAGATGTGGTGGGTTTAAAGAGCAGACAGAGTAATTTTACCTCCCCATAAAACTAAAATGCTCTTGAATTGGAAAGAAATACAGAATTATATTTGGGAAAAAAAAAAAAAAAAAAAAAAAAAAAAAGAAATTCAAAGGGANNNNAAAAAAAAAAGAAGATACAGAGATATTACAGAGGATATACAGGATACATGACAGTCCTCTTAAACCTTCCCCCAGCCCAACTAATCTACAATCCCCAATGCTCCTCTTCTGCCCACCCCACCCCAGCACCTCTGCTGCCCTTTAGGCCTAAACAGATCTCTTCAGGCCATAAACCAGCCTACTCCCTACATGGTTACCAGGTAAGTAGATCCCACCAAAGACAGCAGGCAGAAGGGAGAGAACAGGAGCCTGAGTTGGCCTTTCTGCGACTTTTATAAAGAGATAGCAGAATTAAGAGATTGAATAACAATACTACACTTTCCTGAGTCCACACCTTGGACTCCTCCAGTCCCTAGACTATATTTTAACTCTGTAATTCCTAAACCTACAATAACAAAGCACAGAAAAAAACAGAATATTCAACTATTTGAGACATTCCGTTTAGTTGAAGCTTGATTTTTCTGGCAAAGAGTAATTCTGGATTTGTTTTAAAAAACAAACAAACAAAAAACAATCTCTGCTTGGGACAGCTGAACTGCAAGACTAGATAAGGCAAAAATCAGCATCTGTGCTGTTAAAGAACGTATGACGTCATGCTAGTGATTTTTTTCTTTTTCTTCCTTGAATTTTTGCATCAGCTGATAAGGGTACTAATTACAGAAGATTCTTTTTGAAGAATATGCATATTTAACACCCTCAAAATCTGATAATCCAGTGATCGACTACAACACTACTAGTAGACAACAAGGGCAGAAACAATTACTTTTCTGGCAGTATCTCTTCAACTACCTGAGTTAATTAAGCAAAAGCCCAAAAGAAATACCAGAGAGATATAGTTCACATGGACAACACTTCCATAGCATCACTTACTTGTTGCACATTACAGCACTATGCCAATTTTGTCCTATTAAACAAATAAAAGTTCTCCCAGAAATATTCAGCAAAGCTTCAGAATTTTTCTTGCATCTTATTAAAATTTATCTTTTTGTAACGTAATTACCTTATGATGTTCCCTTGCAGTTTGATACTGCCTACAGCTAGTGGATAATTTGTCACGAACATGAAACATCCAACACAATGCACACAGCTCTCTGAACCAACCTAGGTCAGAAACATGCAGTATGATGAGATTCTATTTGAGTAAATGAAATAAAACATCTTTAGGTTTTTTAGCTAGAAGAAAGGAATTAACACTATCTTAATAGAAGTTATAGACAAAAACTACTCATTCTTGAGCTTTCAGTAGGGCTCTGCAGCTAGAGTTCTTTAGGCCCATCTCTTTTTCACACCTGTTAGATGTGATCTGTAACACACAGAGCAATTAAGACCAGCAACCTGCAGTTGAAGAGTTTTGATAACTAACACGTAAGTCAGAAAGGAAGTGTTTCTGCACACACAGCAGTGTCATACTTCATGGCAGTAAGTTTCTTTCCATCTGTGGAATGTAATTTATGTTATTTTTCCCAGCACTCTACTTGATTGCATACAAACCTAGAATTTTACAGGTAGTATCATCAAACTGATGGCCTCCAAAAGATGCAGATCCACAGAAAATGTTGCAGAAACGAAGCAAAGTCTCTGGGAATGGACTCAGTGAAGGAAGAGATCCTTTCATTCGAATCTATAGGTGGTAAAAAATAAATAATTAAACAAACAATATAAATGGAAATAAAAATTGCCTTTGTATGTATCATTCCAACATGTAAAGCCTCTTGGTTATTAGCAGAATACTGCCAAGAATGGCAGAATTCCCTTAAACTTGCCTTTTCACTTTCTTCAAATCAGTATTCCGAAAATTCATTTAAAGAAATACGTTTAGTATGAGCTTTGGTACAAAAACAATCATGGAATGGTTTGGGTTGAAAGGCACCTTTAATGCTCATCTAGACCAAACTCTCTCAGTGTCCTGATCAGACATTTTCAACTAGAAAAGGTTTCTCACAGTCCTGTCCAACCTGACTCTCAAAGTTTCTGGGAATAGGGCATCCACCACCTCTCTGGGCAATCTGTTCCAATGTTTCACCACCTTCACCATACAAAAAAATCTCTTCTGTATATTTGATCTAGATCTCCCCTTCTAGCTTAGAACCACTGCTCCTTGTCCTGTTGCAATATGCTCTGATAATCACAGAATCACAGAATTAACCAGGTTGGAAAAGACCTCTAGGATCATTGAGTCCAACCTATGACCTAATCCTTCTAATTAACTAAACCATGGCACTAAGTACCTCATCCAGCCTCCTCTTAAACACCTCCAGGGATGGGGACTCCACCACCTCCCTGGGCAGCCTATTACAATGCTAATCACTCTAGTGAACAACTTCTTCCTAATATCGAGTCTATACCTGCCTTGAGGCTTTGTCCTCTTGTTCTGTCCCTGGGTGCCTGGGAGAAGAGACCAACCCCACCTGGCTACAGCCTTCTTTCAGATAGCTGTAGAGAGCAATGAGGTCTACCCTGAGCCTCCTCTTCTCCAGGCTGCACACCCCCAGCTCCCTCAGCCTCTCCTCACAGGGCTGTGCTCAGCCTCCTCACCAGCCTTGGTGCCCTTCTCTGGACATATTCAAGCACCTCAACACCTTTCTTAAATGGAGAGGCTTTGAACTGGACACAGTACTCAGACTTCCCAATAGGGACCCAATAGGCCACAATAAGGTGTCCTTGGAGCCTTCTTTTCCACAACTTTCTCAGCTAGAATATTCTCAACACATTCATGTGTTTCTGCTCAGGACTCCAGAGCTAGATGCAGTAATCAAGCTGACATCTCACCAGGAGAAGCAGAGGGGCAAAGTCACCTCCCTCAGCCTGCTTGAGGCAGCCTAGGATATGGTTGGCTTTCTGGGCTGTGAACACACATTGGAAGTTCATGCCCAGTTTTACCAGTATTCTCAAATCCTTCTCAGCAGGGCTGCTCTGAATCCCTTCATCTCTCAGTCTGGACTGGTACCGGGACTGCTCTCAACCAGATGCTCAACCCTGCACTGGGCCTTGTTGAACCCCATGAGGTCACACTTCTCTATCTTGTCCAGGTTCCTCTGGATGGCATTCCATCCCTTAGTCATGTCAACCATACCACTCAGCTCAGTGTCATCTGCAAACTTGATGAAAATCCACTAGATGATACTCATGATTACCATGAAACACAAGAGCATCAAAGTGTAAGAACTATGAATGCAACTAAGAAACCAGTTTAATCCAGCACAGTCCATGCTACTGTCCATCAAGGCAGACTATTTTCCTTGTGTTTCAGCTGGTAATTCTCATCAAACCCCTCACCATGCCAACATTAAGCATGGAAGCACACCATGAGATAAAAAAAGGAAATACTTGTCAGTCAGACAGGTTCCTGATCTGGGCCACTGTATGAATGCTGATGGAGAAGGCTGAGGGAAGGCAGACAGACAGACAGACACACACTCCTTTCTGCAGCAAGTCAAGATTTTGAGTGAATGTGTTAACAATGACCTATGAACTCTAAGCTTACAGATTTTTTTTTAATCAATATATTCCAAGCTTTTTTTTTTTTTTCTGTGTGAATAAAAAACAGGAGTAGAAAGAGATCTGTTTAAGTCCTGTGCTCTGTGCACTAAGGTGATCACTTCATCTGAAGTGAGCATCATGCTCTGCCATATATATTCAGCTTCTAGCTAACAGCTGCAACTCCTAATTAAAATCAGTTTGTTTCTTTCCAATAGAGAAATAAATCAGTTTGCATTCTACAAAGTGGGCACGGAAAGACAATCAGGAGGACAGACACTTAGTGAAGTGAGTAACCTATCTCTGTAAGCTTTAGTTTCTCAAAAGAACTGAACATAGAGTGTAAAACTAGAAGACAAAATGTAAAAAATATGACATCAAATTTCAGGTGAGACTGAAAGCTTCTGTAACACAGCTGCAAGCTCTATAGCAATACTTATGCCTGATAATCAAGTTACAAAAAAACCCAACCCAAACCAATATAAATTAAAAAAACAACAAAACAATCCAACAGAAAAGAAAACAAAACACCACCAAACAAATTAAGTGCTTACTTTCTGCATAACTTTTCTTGCCCACTTCAGCTGTGCAATATACCACTGAGCTGCAGGGCAGGAACAACAAGCAGCCCGGAAGAGCAAGATGATTCGCTGAAGAACTCCTGACACTTTCTGACGACTTTCTCTCTCAAGTTTAAAAAGAATGTCATTGCAGTCCTCCTGAAATATGAAAATTCAAAGACAGAAACAAGCTCTCAAATTAAAAAGGATATATACAATATTTCACATGACTTAAGCATTGAATCATAGAATCAAAGAATCATAGGATGGTATAGGTTGGAAGAGACCTCAAAGATCATCCAGTTCCAGCCCCGCTGTGCCCATAAGCAGGGACACCTCCCACTAGATCAGGACGCTCAAGACCTCATCCAGCCTGGCCTTGAACACCTCCAGGGAGGAAGCAGCCACAACCTCCCTGGGCAACCTGTTCCCATTGCTTCTGTTCCCAAAGATATTTCCATTCTTCTTTAGAGCACAGATTCTTTATAAAAAAAAGACTTAGAGGCACATAAACTTAAATAAATGGACAGGATAAAAAAAAAGACAGAAGAACAAGCCAAAAGGAACAAGAATAAATATAATGACTACTTCATTAATCCATTCAAACAAAAAGCCAAGGAACTTCCATCATGCATGCTTACTTCACTGACAGCTGCTGGCTGAGGACAGTATAAGGGTGGGGCAGGAAGATAAAGCCCATCTGGAACTAAACCATAGAATTTTCTGCTAAGGTCCTTGGCAGAATCCATCAAAAGCTGAAATGTCTCTGAGAGAATGTCAATATCTGCCATAGTTGCTGCTCTCAGTAGTTCCTGTAATGAACTATAAAGAACATCCGCATCTTCATCTTCAATAGGATCTGTAAAACATTAAACACAGCAACTGACTGAATCAATAGATGGCCTTCATTCTGAAATGATGAAACTACATTCTCAGCATTTTTATTTGGCTACTACAATAACATCACATATACCTGCTTTAAGACAAGATCTATCACCTCTGAAAAGAGCATTTACTTATTAACATTAGGTTTTGCCACATAAGGGGGAAGCTGTTGGCTTTCTACATAGAGAACTGAACTTGTCAGCCATGCATTTGCTCAGCATAAAACTCTAGCAAATCATTCTTGTCAAGTAGGCATGAACTAGGTACATTACATAATAATGACTGTAACAACTCTCTTATCATTACTGTATTTCTATAGTAGAAAAATCAACCCATGAAAGGCCAGATTACATATTAAGACAACCTGTCCAGGTTCTTCCCAGAAGTCCCAGTATTAAGGTATGAAACTCAATAAGAACAACCAAAGAGTACCTTTTGGCTTTAAAGGAATTACTGTAAAGGAAAGGACAAGCTACAGGATGCAGAAGAGCAATGTGAAACAGCACAGGGCTTGGTACAGGATCTTTAGGAGAGAAACCAAAAGGCATGGCATTGTCTTGTGGCAGCCTCACCTCTGCTGGGCCCTGTCAGAACAGTTCTAGCCTGTGTATAGGATTTTAAGCTCTAGCAACTGGAGCAGGACAAGCAGCCAGAAAGCCTGTGTGTTTTGAGATGCCAGCAACTGTAGAGGCTGGAATTGAGTCAAATCTGGCATCAGCAAATGGAATAGCACCACAGGTCAGCATACCCATTCACCCACAGTGCCAGCAGCTACATCCAGTGAAGCTACACTGGTGAACACATGAGTGATAGTAAGTATCAAGTTGGGGTATCCGACAGCAAATGAAGCACCTTAGGCCAAAGGCATGTGTACCTCACTTTTCCAAGTGTGATACCACAGTGGCTGGAGGCACTCTTGAAGACCTGGCCAGCTGCCAGAGATGACTGAGAAATACGTTTGCATGTGACAAGGGGATTTGAATACCAGAGCAATCAAGGGAGTCACAACCACCTGCCAAGAAGACAGTGTATCTCTCTGATATACCAGGAAAGACTGGTGAGGATCCCTCACCAGCTAACTGCTGGATGGACTGTGTGTTTTAAGGGCAGCTACTGTGGGCGAGCATAGACAATGTGTGTGTTTTAGGGTGAAGAAGGCATCTACGGATTGCTCCACGTAACAGAGCTTGTCTGGGGCTTTGGGGGGTCATATATGCAGATACCAGCAATGAAAGGGCTCAGCTATGGGGTCTAAGCTGAGCTATTGGAGAGACACACACTGTACATATAGGTATATGTATCATACTTTCATCCTGATGAGCAAGACAGTTAAACAAGATGGGATTGTTGCCACTATTTGTGCAAGTGCTGAGCATGAGCTGCTGATTTGTGTGGCCAGCACTAGAAAGATGTTAATACATTTACATATGCTTTTTGTTTAACGAAGCTTCTTCATATTTTTCCAAACTGAAGTTAGTATCAAATATAATGAAATAGTGTTTTGGATGGTAATCACAAAGAATACAGTCCATTTTTTAGAATGATCAATGCCAACATCCAAACCTTTCAAAAACCAAAATATGTGAATCCAGTAATGCACACATTGGAGAAGAAGAGGCAATTATTTCTTTTTAAGGCAGTGTATAAGACAGAATATGCAGTGAAACAGTATAGAAAAATAAACACAATTAGTTATAATTTTGTTTACCTGTGAACTGCTTGTGTTTAATACATCCTGATGCATCAGGATTAACTGGCTGTCCTAACAAAGATTTCATCTTCTCCTGAAAAGTATGCACTGGTGATAAGCTTAATGGCAGATGACACTCTGTATTTTTCAATCTGAAAGTACAAGAAACTGTTCAAAGCAAAGTAAGCTCCAGAGACTGTCTCATGAAATTCTGTTGAATGTGTATCTAAGACAAAAAAACTAATCTTAACATTGACATGTTAGTTGCTACAGCTAACAAGAGCATGGGTGTATGATTTTTTGAGGCAAAAGGTATGTCTTGTTACCATAAACTTCATGCAAATCACAGAATCATAGAATGGTTTGGGTTGGAAGGGAGCCTTAGAGATCATCTAGTTCCAACCCCTCTGCCATGGGCAGGAGCACCTCCCACTAGACAAACCTGCTCAAGGTCTCACCATCACATTAATAAAAAAAAAAAAGCAATATATTACTTCCAAGCTTGTATTTACCTTGACGATTCATCTGAGCTCTGACAATACAGCTGGTAGGCTGCACCGATGGAAACAGACAGTTTCCAGTTCCCGAGTCTGTGTGTTAACCACACGGCTTCTGGAATGAGTCCACCAATAAAGAACAAATCAAGTGCATATTCAGCTGTCCACACAGATGAAAGGTTCTGGTCCCTGACAGCTCTGGTAACCAAACATTGTTGCAGTGGTATAATACGTGAAGGTAAGTCTATGACACAAAAAAAACATGTTAAAAGTTTAAATATGCATGCTATCAGATGAATCGTCTAGAATTTATACGTTCTTATTGCTTCTGGATTCATTTCAAGTGTGCAGTTGCTGATTAAGAGGAACACTGTGAGGCTTGGATGCCTCAGACAGATGTGGCTTAAGTAATGACATAGCAGTGAAGTTGAAGTAGGGTACTTTCCTGCTTAATAATGTGGGATATAAAAGCATATGAAAAACTACTGAGTTAGTCCTACTAAACTTAATCACACTGATGTAACACTTAGAAGTATGCTACATATGTTCAAGATATTCCAGAGGGTATACCTGAGATACCTGAAGTTGTGCTTAATTTGGGTGAAAATACAGCACCCTTTTACCTAAATACCAGATTTACATCATGGTAAAAAGAACTGCTTAAAAGAGAGGGAAAACAAAATATTGGGAGGCAGTTCTGAACAGCAAATATCACAGGAAGTCTGGATATTGCTCAAGCAATTGCTTCAAGGTGAATTCTGTCCCCATGTGCAAAAAAACCAAACCACTTGAGAAAAGGAATAGCTGAAAAGAAAGCTCTGGTTGAAACACAGAAAAAAAAAAAAAGAGACTATGACCTTTGGAAAATGGGGCAAGCAACTCTAAAGGACTCGAAGAACATCCTAAAGTTATGTAGGAAGAAAATGAGAGGAACAAAATCCCAAATAAAACTTAATTTGGCTACTACTGTAAAAAAAAGACCAAACACTAGAGGTGTTTATACAAAGACATTAAAAATAAAAGGAGGGCTAAGGAGAATCTCCTTTATTGGATGTGGGAAGGAACAGTGACCAAAGATGAGGAAAAAGATAAGTTAACTTATATCTCCTTCACCTCAGCCTCTAATATAAAAAACAATTGTTCTTGGGCTATTCAGCCCTGAGCTGGAAGACTGGGACAGAGAGAATAAGGTGTTCACAACCCTGAGGGAAATGCTTACATCTCTTAGATGCAAGCATGTTTGTCAAGACTGAGAGGCTCTGCCTAAGGCAATTGAGTGAGCTGGTAAAACTTATCACCAAGTCACTTTCCATCATTTATCAGCAGTCCCAGCTAACAAAGGAAGTTGATTGGAGGTCAGCAAATGTGATTAATGGCAACCTACAAAAAGGGCTGGCAGGATGATCCAAGGAACTCCAGGCCTGCTAGTCCGACCTCAGTGTCAGGGAAGGTGGACTACATAATCTTGAGTGCCACTACGCAGCATGTGCAGGGCAACCAGTTGATTAGGCCAGTAAGCATGGGCTCATAAGTGTGAATCCTGCTTGATGAGCCTGACCTTCTTCTATGACAAGGTGGCTCATTAAGTGGATGAGTGGAAGGCTGTGGATGTTGTTTACCTGCACTTTAGTAAAGCCTTTGATGCAGTCTCCCACAGCATTCTCCTGGTGAAACTGGCTGCTAATGGCTTTGACAGGTGGACACATTGCTGAGTAGAATTCTGGCTGGATGGCCAAGCCTGAAGACTGGTGGTGGCAAATGAAGTTAAATCCAGTCAGCAGTCAGTCACAAGTGGTGTTCTCAAGTCTTAGTACTGAGGCTAGTTCTCTTTCATACCTTTATCAATGATTTGGTTGAGGAGATGAAGTGCACCCTCAGTGTGTCTGCAGATGAGATCAAGCTGGGTGGGAAAGTCTACCTGCTTGAGGGTAAGGAGGCTCTTTAGAGGGATCTGGATAGGCTGGATTAGTGGGCCAAGGCCAATGGTATGAGGCTAAGCAAGGCCAAGTGCAATGCTACAGGCTTCTGTTACGTGTGGCTGGAAAGCATCCTGGTGGAAAAGGACCTGGTTGACAACCAGCTGAACATGGCTGAGCGTGACCCAGCAGTGTACTCAGGTGGCCAAGAAAGCCATAAGCATGCCAGTTAGTATCAGAAATAGTGTGGCCAGAAGGACTAGAGAAATGACCATCCCCCTGTAGTCAGCACTGGTGAGGTCAAGTCCCAAACTGTGCTCAGTTTTGGGACCCTCACCACAAGTAAGACATTGAGGTGCTGAAGTGTATCCAAAGAAGGGCAGCAAAGCTGATGAAAGGTCTAGAGAACAAGTCTTACGAGAACTGAATTGGCACTGAGGTTGCATAGCTTGGCAAAAAGGAGGCTGAGAGAGATCTTGCTGCCTTCTGCAACTACCTGAAGTGAGGTTGTAGTGAGGAGAGTGTTGGTCTCTCTTCCCAACTGAAAAGTGATAGGATGAAACAAAAGGGAAATGGATTCAAGTTATGGTAGAGGAAGTTTTAGATAGCACAGTGCAGAAGTCTTCTTCACTGAAACAGTTGTCAAGCACTGGAATGGGCTGCCCAGGGAAGTGATCTTGTCATCACCCTGTGAGGTATTTGAAGGTTGTACAGATGTGTGCCTGGGAACACGGTTTAATGCTGGACTTGTCAGTGCTACGGTTAATCATTGGACTCAATGACCTTAAGAGGTCCTTCCCAACCTAAATGATTCTGATTCTGTTCTTTGAATGACATAAATCAGTTGCACACATCAAACTATGAACTACCAAAAGTATTTTCAATAACCATGAGATTTTAAAATATTAATCACAGGCACAGACAACAAAAAAACAGCTGGAAAAACTAATTTATTTTATCTTTACAATTTGCGGTGCTGAAACTGTAAATCACCGTAACAGAGAGCACTGATACACATGCAAAACAATGGTACACTATTAATCACAGCAAATTAAACTGCTTTTAGAGAAAATACCTTGTTTGATGTGAAGTGGATGCAGGACATCAACACTGTGTGGAGGAAAGATATACAGTAGCTGATTCGTGAAATAAGCAGCCATGAATCGTGCCATGGATCGAATCACAGTCATAGCAGTTTCAGTATGCACATCTGTTATCATCCACAACTCGTGCTGAAAATACCTAGCATCTAAAAAGACAAGTATCAAATTAAAACACTGAGGAAAGCTTTAAATTTGAATGCTAGAACTGTTCCACCATGGCTTACAAAACATGTTTTAAAACACGACAGTTACGGTATTAATGTCTTGACAAGCTTTCAGGACTTAGAGAACTTGATCTTCTACACAAATTACATGTTATATTTGTATTTGAAGACTTGTATACAAGACTTCTAATAACTCCTAGTATCTAAACTTAGATCAGCTTTGAGTGGACAAAACCAAAAGTTTAAATTAGGGAATTCAGATTTCACACTCTAACCGAATAGAAAAAAGTTATAAACANCCAAGATCATCCAGTCCCACCTATCACCCAGCCCTATCCAATGGCACACAGTGCTCCATCCACCTAAGAAGATCTTACAGGCCATGCTTTCACTCTTAATTATACAAGGAAAGCTGTCTAAACACTTTAACAAGTGCAGCTGAAAACATCTGAGGATCAGAGAAAGATCTTTCAAATTACTCAAAACAGGCTTTAGTCTGTGTAAAGAGAGAAGTATGGTACCAAGTGTATGAGATGGCACCGAATTAAGAAACTAGGTTAACCAGACACCATCATCATACCCTATCACACTTCTATGCGGTATAAACATACCAGAAAACTTTTCCATCTGCAGCGCTGAGACCTGTGACCGCCTTAGAATCTCTCCTACCAGATGATCGCAAAGTCCCTGAGCCTCAAGCAAGTTATATTGATACAGGTGGCAAAATAATATTGCAAGATAGTATCTGCTCTGAAGAAAACATGTTCTTTTTCCTCCTGCATTAAGAGAAAAAAAGGGCAGAAGTCAAGCTGGAAAATTAAAAATAAACACAAAGGCAGGCACAGCAAGTTTGAATGTACTAGTTTCTCCCTCTCCAGAAACTTATCTATGTAAATACAAACTCTGAAAAGGAACAGAACCACAGAATTATCGAGGGTGGAATAGACTTCTGAGATCATCAAGTCCAGCTGACGACCCAACACCACTGCATTGACTATACCATGTCACTAAGTACCACATCTGATCTTTCCTTAAAGACCTCCAGGGATGGTGACTGCACCACCTCCCTGGGCAACCCAATCCAGTGTCTAATTCCCTTTTCTATGAGGAAGTGATTCCTAACATCCAAACTAAACCTCTTGTAGTGCAGCTTCAGGCCATGCCCTCCTAATTCTGCTCCTGTACATGGCCCTGTTGAGACCTCACCTTGAGTACTGCGTGCAATTTTGGGCTCCTCACTTCAAGAAAGACATTAAGGTGCTGGAGCACATCCAGAGGAGAGCGACAGGACTGGTGAGGGGGCTGGAAGGAAAGTCTGATGAAGACAGGCTGAGGGAGCTGGGGTTATTTAGCCTGGAGGAGACTCATGGGGCCCCTTATTCACACTCTTCAACTACCTAAAGTAAAGTTGTAGTAAGCTGCAGGTCAGGCTCTTCTCCCAGGCAACTTGTGACATGACGAGAGGGCATGGCCTGAAGCTGTGGTACCAGTGACAATCACTCCCTGTGCCCACTCATACATCCAGTTTTCAACTCAGCAAAGGGTGCACCTGTCCAAGCCATGGGCTTTGCCAGGAGGATGCTGTGGGAGACTGTGTCAAAGTGTAGGTAGATCACATCCACAGCCCTTCCCTCATCTATCTGGCATAGAATGAGCTCATATTGGTTAAGCAGGACCTTCCTTTCCTAAACCAATGATGGCTGGGCCTGATGCCTGGTTGTCTTGTATATGCTGCTTGATGGCACTAAGGATGAGCTGCTCCATAACCTTGCCAGGCACCAAGGCCAGGCTGACAGGCCTACAGTTCCTAGGATCCACCTTTTGGCCCTTTTTGTGCATGAGCATCACATTGGCCAAATTCCAGTCAGCTGGGACCTCCCCAGTTAGCCAGGACTGGTGATAAACGATGGAGAGTAGCCATGGCAGCTCTTGTGCCAGCTCCCTAAGCACCCCAGGATAGATCCTAATAAGTCGATGGATCTGGATGGGATTTAAGCGGCACAGCAGGTCACTGACTACTTCCTCATGGATTACAGGAGAGATATGCTACTCTCCATCCCTGTCTACCAATTTAAAAGCCCAGGCGCCCTGAGAATATCCAGTCTTTTTGCTAAAGACTAAGGCAAAGAAGTTGCTAAGTACTACATCCTTTTCCTTTTCTTCCATGACTATGTTTATTCCTTTATCCAATAAAGGGAAATTTTTCCTGACCCTTCTAAATAAATTCCTGTTAAAAATTACTTCGCCTCCTTTCTCCCCAAACATTAAGTCTTTTGATTTTACAGCTACTAAAGGAATTGATTTTTGTTCATCTTTTTCATATTGTCTCTTTCTTAGCCATAAACATACTTAGGAGAGCTGTTTCATACCAACTACTTCCTTGCACACAATACAACTGATATTGAAACAGAAATGTGTGGAACTTTCTCAGAGTAATCAGGCTAAAGTTTCAACTAGTCTCTATGCAAAGCCCAAATTAATTTCAAACATTAGTCTTTTACATGTCTGGTCTCCTTTTTATTTTAAATGGCAAACAGAGAGTCACAAACTAACTACATAAAGTGATCATACAACTTACCCCTCCACCATCAAAAAAAGATTTTATCCCTTACCTTTTGCCTTGGTTTCACAAAGAGATCTTCTCCAGATGTCCACACATTCTCTGTATGAGCCTAAAAGGAACTTCTCCTCACCTATAAAGTCACATATATGTAACAAATTAAAAGCTCTACGCAGTTAGTTTTACACATACACACTTACATCAGTATTACAAATTTATAAAGCAGACTAAAATATGAGTCTCCAGAAAATTTCTATTCTCAGAGCTAAATAGAAGTTTTGAGTACCTGGAGGATGACTTGAATAACCCTTCTCTTATGTAATTGGTAAATTACTTATCAAATTATAAAACCCAACACAGGTTATAATCACTTCTACAGGGGTTTCAGTAATGAGGTTAGGAGTGGGAGATGTTTTTCCATTGCAAAAGTAGCTGCAAAGTTCCTTAGCATCTTTTATATTCTTTTTTAGGGTAAAAGCACTTTCAAACAAAATGTCTATGGACTGTTATGCATTTCGTCTCTCTAAACATCACCCCTCCACCTTTGTTCCCATTGGTTAATCCCTAAATGTGTTGATAGAAAGATAACTGCGAAATAACACAGCTCCTGGGCAAAGGAGGAGAAGGGAAAACACATAAATAAAAATAGTGCCACCACAAAAGAAAAGACAAGGACAAAACTGCAACTCTACCCTGCTTATGAGCACCTAGCCATTTCAGGTACAGGTTACTCTAGCTCAGCTGTAAATCGCACCAATCATCAAACTGACATAAGGAACAGGTGGAAAGAACTGTGGGAAGTGGCAATGTGTTGTTAGGATGAGCAAAAGAGACACAGAAGAGCTGATGTATGGTACAGAGTGATGCAGAAAATGAAGCTAGAAATATCATTTATTGGGGAAAGATATAGAATATAGAGATGAAATAGAGTTGCTGTGGGGAGCTGGGCTTACTGGTGTGGAAGGCAAAAGGAATACAGAGCACAGGATAAGAACCTGTAGGAAATTAAGCTACAATCATGCTGCTTGCAAAATACTAGATTAACAGTATTACACTAGTTTACACTAGATTAGATGCTCAGTTCAAGCTGACCACATTTGTGTATATGACATGATTGTGCCCAGAGTGATCACATGGAATAAACAGGATTTCTGTATCGATGTCTGGTATGAGACATGTTGATCACAATGAGCACTGATGTCCATCAGCACTAAAGGAAATAGTACAGCACAAATTAGATCACAATCCTGTATTTGGATTCTCTAGGTTAAAGCAAACTGAAGTCATTAGTTTTTTTTTTTTTTTGCTCAACATGCTGTAAAGATGATAATACAATCTACAGGTGTATTGGGATATAAAGTATGTAAGAAGGAGTTCTTCTAACTGTTGTAGGAAAAGTTCCACATAACCTTTTTCAAATCTAGTAGTCAATTATTTATTGTCACTTTGCTGGATCTAACTTTCCTAGTACTCAGTTCACCATACAACTACCCAACACCCATACTAACCAGATACAGAATGGATCTTCAAATGTTGTTCCAAGGTCACTCCTGAAGACTGGATTGTTGCTTGTATATGACTTAAAAGTGATGACACAATAGACTTTTCTGCATTCATGTTCACTTTTCTCTGCAGCTGCATCTGGTACCAAACCACTTTCTTGTACAGTAACTGCCACAGTACAACCAACCTGTAGGTCAAGAAATGTAGTATTATGAAAATAATAAAAAATCCGTTACTTATGTATGCCAATTAATTATTTTCTCACGTTTTCCATATGTAAGAATAAACTATGTGTTATGTTAGCAACTACATCTTTGACCTCAATGAGGGGAAAAAAAAGGCTTTCTGCCTTTTTTCTCCCGCCACCATCAATCCTTTCAAATTTATGTAAATGCAGCAATCTACTTCAATTAGTCAAATACACACCAAATTAATAGCGATATCCAAATATAGGGGAAATTAACCTAAAAAAAAGCATCTCAAAAAAAGGTATTGAGTGTCCTTATATGCAAGATCTACTAAAAATACAATGAAAGCTTAACACAGAAAAGCAAACGCAAGGAAACAAAAAACTGCAAAGAGTGTTTATGGCACTAGTAAGTTCCTGCCGCCCAGCACAGTACTGTTAGATGTACCATGATAATAAGCTTGGTGGTACAAGCAAATATACACTGCCAGGGACCTGAGAAAACTTGCACAGAGCAGCAACACATCTCCATCTTCTCTAGCACTACAGATTCTGATATTAGCACACAGTCAGTCATATGCACAGTGCTCACTGGAGCACAATTCATCAAAAGCCTGTACTACCTACTCAAAGACAAAAATTTGCAATGAACACTATTGATTACATTTTAAGATTACTGAAGAAATATACTTTGCTGTAGATTAAATTTCACAGAGTAACAATGGTTTGAGTTGGAAGGGACCTTTAAAGGTCAACTAGTTTCAATTCCCCTGACAAAGGCAAGGACATCTTCCACTAGAGCAGATTGCTCAAAGCCACACCCAGCCTAGCACTGAACACTTCCAGGGAGGTGGTATGCATGACTTTTTGGGCAACCTGTTCCAGTGTCTTACGACCTGCAGTGTAAGGGATTTTTTCCCCATATTTAACCTAAATCCACCCCATTTCAGTTTAAAACCATTACCCCTTGTTCTATCACTACTCTCCCTGATACAGTTGCTCCCCATTTTTCCTGTAAGCCCCCTTTAGGTATTATAAGGTCTCCCCGGTGCCTCCTCTTCTCCAGGCTGTCCCCACCTCTCGAGATCAGTCTGTCTTCACTGGAGAGGTGCTCCAGCTCCCTGATCATGTTTGTGGCCCTCCTCTGGATCTAGCTCAAGCAGACTTTTCTTTCATGGGGTTCTCCTTCACTGAAAACAGAGCACCAAGTGAGGTCTCACCATAGTGGAGCTGAGGGGAAGCATCACATCCCTCAATCTGCAGGCTACTCTTTTGATGCAGTCCAACGTGCTACTGATATTCTGGGCTGCAAGCATACATTCCTGGCTCATACTCATTGCTGGCTGAGGTTTGTCATACACCAACTCCAAGTCCATCTCCACTGGGCTGCTCCCAATTCCATTATCCCCCAGCTAGTATTGGTACTACCCTGACCCAAGTTCAGGACCTGGCACTCAGCCTTGCTAAACTTCGTACCACTAACTGTGGCCTATGGACTCAGCCTGTCAAGATCCTTTGTAAATCTCCACTAGTGCTCAAGCAGATCAGTACTTCGCCCCAACTTCTTGCCACCTGCAAACACTCTGCACTGGATCCCCTCATCCAGATCAATGACAAAGGTGAGAGAGAGAACCAGCCTCTGTACTGAGCCCTGCAGAACACCACTTGTAGTCACAAGTAGCCGCCAACTAGGTTTAACTCCATTCACCACCACTCTTTGGGCCTGACCATTGAGTTTTTAACTCAGCAAAGTGTTCACCCACCCAAGCCATGAGCATCCAGTTTCTCCAGGTGAATGCTGTAGGACACACTGTCAAAGGCTTTACTAAAGTCCAGGTAAACAGCATCCACAGCTTTTACCACATATCCTGAGTGGGTCACTTTGTCATAAAAGGAGATCAGATCAGTCAGTCAAGGCCTGTCTTTTATAAACCTGTGCAAACTAAGCCCCATTGCCCTGTGTATGTTTTTTTGCCCCGTGCAAAGATTATTCATACCTTTTCTCTGTTTTTGCATCATGGTTTACTGCTCGAGGAGGCTCTCTAAGCAAAGACTTCAGTGAACTGAAGTGCTGAGTAGTACTCTCATCAAGAGGTTGAAAAACAGGCAGAGTGAGCAAGTCAAGTTCTACGAGATTATTGCCATCAGGAGAGGTAAAAAAATGTTCATGCTGTAGTGTGCACATGCTACTTAGAGTTGAAGAAACCATTTTCAAAAGACGGAAGCATGCCAAAAGATTTTTTGAGAACTGATCTTGTTGCTGTATAAGAATCAGTTGCAAAGTTTGTAATGTCAGCTTTGCCACATGCCTCATCAGACTGGCTCTCAAATGCCAGCAAGAAACAGTTAAATACTGCTGAAAATATTGTAGCACACAATGCATCCAGTGACTGTTCTTCATGGGTTCATTTGAAGACACATCCTGGTTTAGCAAAGGAGGTTTTGCAAATTGAAGAATGTTGAAAAAATGGATAATGCAGTTCACTGTGCAATCCAGAAATCTATCTTCCATTTCTTTGTTTTTCAAAATCCCTATGTGCCATGCAGTAAGAAGGTTTTTCTGAATGGAACACAGTGCCACCGATAATTTATCTTTCTCTTCGGTATTGTCTTTTGCATGGATAGTATCAAACATTGATGCAAATTCTAAACGGCCTTTATCAGCTTTACCAACAAAGGAATGGATTCTTTGGCTATAAAAGCTGGAAGGGATAGTGCAATACTCCTTTTCGTCATCTGATTCTGCTTCATAGTCCTGAATCAGAGAGAAAAATACTGAAATCAATGGTTTAATTCAAATCTGTTGAGAGAGAGCATTTTGAAAGGAACCACCATTTAGTAAGTCTCATAATGCAATTTTTATGCTTCATTTACTTGCTTCATTGCTACTGAAGTTTAATTCACAACAGTCTCACCTATACTTCAAACTAAACATGGCTATTTGGAATAGCTGTGCAGGCAGAAATTACATTACTCAACAACTACGTAAAAACTACACTGTTTGCAGAGCAGTAGTTTTCACTTCAGAAAGTGAAACTGTCCTTTATGAAGCCTAGACTATGAAGAGTACTTTTTGCCAGGTGTCAGTGAGTTACAAAAGCCATACAACAAAAGCTTGAAAATCTCAAAGAATAAACCAAGAACCAAAAGCATGGAAACAGAGTCATGAAAGACTACACAGTAACTTTGATCAGAGAGCCATTCTTCCAAAAGACATCTATGCATTCTGAATTGATGGAAGAATCCCTTGAAACTGAGGATAAGAACCTTATTTACTAAAGATAGTAATACAGCTACAGCCTCAGCACATTTAGTAGTGTAACATTACGTTTTATTATAAGGGTTAAAATACAATATAATTATGTATATGTAGATTACCAAGCAATTTTTCAGAAAGCTAATGTATTGCTCATAGGAATGTTTCACAGCAAGTATCAAGTATCACCTAGGAAAAATTGCCACATTCCTCACACTTATAACAAAAATTATGATTTAACCAATTCTGAATTATTTTAAATATACCTAGTAAGAACAAATATACCTCTATTACCTGAAAAGCAGATTCTTTGCAGTTAGAATACATTAATATTAAATCCCTTGCATAACTATAAATGGAAAAATGCTATTACATACCAGGTAATCCATGGTTTTCTCAGTGACTTCTGTTGTGTCCTCTTCCAGGAATTTTGGAACAGCAGAGAAGAGAGAACTTTGGTTTTGAGCATGTTTTACAAGGCTAGCTTTTAAAGACAACAGTGATCGTAAACACAGAGGTCGCCCTTTAGACTAAAGAAAAAAAAACCAACAAAAAATATATTATTCATCTCATAGAATCATAGAATGGTTTAGGTTGTAAGGGACCTCAAAGATCACTGAGTTTCAACCCCTCGCCATAGGCAGGGACACCTCCCACTAGAACAGATCCCACAAGACCTCATCCAATGTGACCTTGAACACCTCCAGGGAGGGGGCAGCCACATCCTCCCTGGTTTTAAACAAAACAAGGAAGTTGGTCCATTCTGTAAAAAGCTTCAGTTTAAAAGTCCCAAACAGAAACAGAGAGCAGGTCAGCAGCCATATGTGGCACAAACAGAAAAATCATTTGATCACGCTTCAGTTATGCACAATATTTTCAGTACTAGGCAACTTTATTGTTTAACGTGACAGAAACTTTCTTGACACTTGCAATGATCCTAAAAGTTTACATTCTTACTGGCAACATATCTCTTTAAATCCTCAAATCCTCTTACAGCTTATACATTAATGCCATCATAACTCACTTCTCTGAATCAATCAATCACAGCATCATAGAATGGCAGCGGTTGGAAGGGACTTCTGGAGATCACTGACCCCAATCCTCCTGATAACACAGGTCTGCCTAGAGGAAGTCACACAGAATGTGTGCAGACAGGTTCTGAAAGTCTCCAGAGAAAACTCCACAACCTCTCTGGGCAGATTGTTCCAGTGCTACCCAGAAGTAGTTTCTCCTTAAGTTCAAGTGAAACCTCTGAACTTCCAAAATACAAACTAAACTGGAAGAAAAGTTGTGTTCCACTAGCAAACTCAAACTCTTGCTTCCAAACTTAGCTTAATTTAGAAGTGTCAGAAAACAAAAAAAAAAAAAAATGCTTGAAGCAAGTTTTAAATAACACCCTCAGATGAAGACCTCATGGACATGCACACAGCATTACTGGGAGTGGTGCTGGCCACTCCAAAACACCAGCAGCCTAGTCAGTTTTATGGAATTCTTCTGCATTATTCTGAAAGGATGAGCTGGTGATAGCAGCACAACACCTGTCAACATTCTGAACCAACTGTATATATAGATAAATCCCAATTTCTTCTACAGTTTCAGGGAAATTATAATGACAGCTAAGACTGTCCCTGTTACTACATTGTACTTTGATGTCTGGGTGACATTTTCAGAGAAAACTCTGTGGTTATTATTCTCCAGACTGACACTGCTCTCAAAAAAAAAAATAATCTGTAATTCAAGGAAACTTAAAAAAATATCACAGTAAACTGTCTAGAAAACAACCCTGAGGAAAAGGACTTGGGGGTGCTGGTGGACGAGAAGCTCAATATGAGGTGGCAGTGTGCACTTGCAGCCCAGAAAGCCAACCAGAGCCTGGGCTGCATGAGGAGAAGTGTGGCCAGCAGGGCCAGGGAGGTGATTCTCCCCCTTTACTCCACTCTGGTGAGATCCCACCTGAAGTACTGCGTCCAGTTCTGGAGTCTCTATTATAAGAGAGATGTAGACATGCTGAAGTGTGTCCAGAGAAGGGACATGACGATGATCAGATGGCTGCAGCTCCTCTCCTATGAGGAGAGACTGAAAGAGTTGGGGCTGTACCATCTGGAGGACACTCCCAAGTGACCTTCTTATGGCCTTCCAGTATCTGAAGGGGGCCTACAAAAAACCTGGGTAGAGACTTTTTAGGCTATCAGGGAGTGACAAGACTATGGGGAATGGAGCAAAGCTGGAGGTGGGGAGATTCAGACTGGACATGAGGAGGAAGTTGTTCAGTATGATAGTGGTGAGATCCTTGAATGGGTTGCCCAGGGAGGTGGTTGAGGCCCCATCCCTGGGGGTGTTTACAACCAGGCTGGATGAGGCTGTGGGCTGCCTGATCTAGGGTAGAGTGTCCCTGCCCATGGCAGAAGGGTTGGAACTAGATGATCTTTGTGGTCCCTTCCAACCATGACTGATCCTATGACTGTTAACTAAAAATCAGGCATCCAGCTTCAAAGTTACACATTTTCACACACCTGAAGTTTTTACTTGAAGCCTACACAATAATCACTAAACTTACCTTGGAGTTCAGCAAATTCCAAGAGGTATTTTCAAGCCGTTGGGTTGAATCAAGCAGAAGGGACCTCACAAATCCTGATGGTGAAAGTTCACTAGGAAATCTAAGCACTGTTATCATGTATCCATCAGAGACAATGAGGTAGGGTAATCTTGAATGCGAAGCAACAGAGAATCTCTGTCTCATAAAATCACTTTCAGAAGCTGAAGAACCAAGAGACTCACTGGAGTCTTGACAAGAAAAACGTTGCTGTCTAAAACAAGGATACATTAAAAATTAGGTAGCAACTACCACATGTAATAACAGTATAGAGAAGAAATAACTTATGAACATTTAATACCACAGTACTGTCCCAATCGGTACCTCTGGGTTTCTAACAAAGTGTCTGTACTTTTGCAGGACGAGCACTCTGGATAATACTGTTTATGCTTGTATGATGATGGTATCTTACTGTAGTTGCAACTTTCAAAATTTCACAGAATCACAGAATGGTTTAGGTTGGAAGAGACCTCAAAGATCATCCAGTTCCAACCCCCCTGCCATAGGCAGGGACACATCCCACTAGATCAGGTCACTCAAGACCTCTTCCAGCCTGGCCTTGAACCCCTCCAGGGAGGGAGCAGCCACAACCTCGCTGGGCAACCTGTTCCAGTGCCTCACCACCCTCACTGTGAAGAACTTTCTCCTAACATCCAGTTTAAATCTCCCCTCTGCCAGTTTGAACCCATTTCCCCTCATCCTGTCATTACAAGACCTTGTGAATAGTCCCTCCCCAGCCTTCCTCTAGGCCCCCTTCAGATACTGGAAGGTTGCTATAAGGCCTCCTTGAAGCCTTCTCTTCTCCAGGCTAAAAAGTCCCAACTCCCTCAGCCTGTCCTCATAGCAGAGCTGCTTCAGCCCTCTGATCATTTTCGTGGCCCTCCTCTAGACTCTCTCCAACAGTTCCATGTCCTTCCTATGCTGGGGGCTCCAGAACTGCACACAGTACTCCAGGTGGGGTCTGACAGAGCAGAGTAAAGGGAGAGAATCCCCTCCCTTGCCCTTCTGGCCACGCTTCTCTTAATGCAGCCCAGGACATGAGCTTTTGGTATTCTTTTATTATTTCATTACCAAGATGTACATTTTCACAATTACACTTTACATTTCTATATCACACTTCCTTTACTTAGCTCTCACTATGTATAGCAAGTACTTGAAGATTAATTTCTCAGTAGCTTCTAACACAATCATGTGTGAAAACCAAAAAAAAATCCCTCAAGGTCTGAGTCTTTTTGTTTCAGAATCAGCTCAGACATTCAACAGTGCTATTTTATACCAATATGGAAGCCCTTTCTTACAACAGAGGTCATACAAAGTCTTTATAAGAAAAGAAATCCCACCCCTAAGGAGTTCCAGAAAGCTGTGCTGTGCATGTATTCTAATATTATCCCCATAATAGCTTGAAATAACGTGTAAAATTACTGCTGAGCTTTAAAAAATTTCTTAGTCCAAAAGACAAATTATTTTTAAACAGTTACATGCATTCAATAAACATCCATAGTTACAGCATTTTAGCATCAAATTTTTCAGCCAGTCTAAGAAGGTATTAAAGCACATACAGAGTGTTTTAATGAGATGTTACATTTACACATTTTCCAGTTTTAGGCACACAGAACAGGATTTATGTTTTTTTTAATATTAAAATTCAGATGCTGTTTTGTTTCTTCTTGTCATTCAGGCTCCTGCGACTTTTTCTAACCCTCAATTTATGCTAAAAAGCATTCCCCCATGCACTCAGCAGCATAACTAAAAAATTTAGATATGGATTCCTTAGACATTCACAAAGCTCTAGCACAAGACATCTCAATCCCTATGTATAAGAAATCAGGCACGGAAGGCAAGAGACCACAGTGGCTGAGTCCAGACCTGCTGGTCAAACTGAAGGGCAAGCTGAGGCTACACAGAAATGGAAGAAGGGACAGGCACACTGGGAAGAGTATAGGAATGGTGTTTGGTTGTGTAGGGAGGAGGTCAGGAAGGCCAAGGCTCATCTGGAACTGAATTTGGCAAGGGATGTAAAGAAGAACAAGAAAAGCTTCTACAGGTATATAAACCAGAAAAAGGCTAAAGAAAGCACAAACCCTGGTGAGCAACAGTGGGGAACTATCAACAAGGGATAAGCAGAAGGCTGAGATTCTCAACAACTTCTTTGTCTCACTCTTCACTGTCAACTCCTCATAGGTCTCATGTTGATGGCCCACAAGATGGAGACCAGGGAGAAAAAGCCCCTCCCACTGTAAGTGAATCAAGGTGCATGATCACCTGAGGAACCTAAAGACACACAAGTCCATGGGACCTGAAAAAATGCATCCCAGAGTACTGAGAGACTTAGCTGATGCAGTTGTGAAGCCAATGCCCCTGATACTTGAAATCCTGGCAGTCAAGTGAAGTCCCTGAGGACTAGAAGAAAGGAAACATTACACACATTTATAAGAAGGGTAGAAAAGAGGACCTTGGGAACTACCAACCTGTCAGCCTCACCTCCATGATGGGGAAGACAGAATAGTTTAGGTTGGAAGGGCCTCAAAGATCATCTAGTTCCAACCTCCTGCCATAGGCAGGGATATCTCCCACTACAACATGGAGCAGATCCTCCTAGATGCCATGGAGGACAGGGAGGTGACTCAAGGCAGCCAGCATGGCTTTACTGGGGGCAAATCCTGCCTGACCAACCTAGTGGCTTCTATGACAAAGTGACTGTGTCAGTGGATAAGGGACAGCCTATGGGTGTGATCTGTCTGGGCTTCTGCAAGGCCTTTGACACAGTCTCTCACAATATCCTGCTCACCAAGTTGGAGAGATACAGATTTGATGTGTGGACTGCTCAGTAGGTAAGGAATTGGTTGGATGGTCACCTCCAGAGGGTGATACTCAATGGCTTGAAATTCAGATGGAGAGCAGTGACAAGTGGTGTCCCTGGGAGCACACACTGGGATCTGTGCTGTTTAATACTTTTATCAGTGATACAGACATGGGATCAGGGGCATCATCAGCAAGTGTGCAGGTGACACCAAGCTGTGTGGTAGTGCTGACACACCAGATGGACCTGGACAAGCTGGAAAGATAAGCCCAGGTGAACCTCAGGAGGTTCAACAAGAGCAAGTGCAGGGTTCTGCAACTGGGCTAGAACAATCCTCACCATCAGTACAGCCTAGGGGATGAAGTAACAGAAAGCAGCCCTGTGGAAAAAGGGGTGCTGATGGTTGAGAAGCTGGACATGAGCAGGCAGTGTGAGCTTGCAGCCCAGAAGGCAAATCACATCCTGGGCTCTATCAAAAGATGCACTGGCAGCAGATCCTGAGAGGTGATTCTGTTACTGTGCTCTGCTCCAGTGACACCTCACCTGGAGTTCTGCTTCCAGGCCTGGAGCCCTCAATACAGGAAGGACATGGACAAAAACGATCACAGGGTTGGAGCACTTCTGCTACAAAGACAGGCTGAGGGAGGTGGCATTGTTCAGCCTAGAGCAGGCTCTAGGGAAACCTAATAGCAACCTTCCAATACAAGGAGTATGGAAAGAGACTCTACAGAGACCTGCTGTGACAGGATCAGGGGCAATGGCTTCAAACTGGAGAAGAGCAGATTCAGATTGGATGTTAGGAACAGGTTATTTACCATGAGACTGGTGGAACACTGGAGCAGATTGCCTAGGGAAGTGGTCTGGGACCCAACCCTGGAGGGGGTGTTAGACTACATCACCTTTGTGGGTCCCTTCCAACTAGACTGTTCAATGATTCTAACTAGTCTTTGCCCATGCAAATATGCCATTTATGAGATCTGATAAATGTGATATGAAGTTCTACAGATAAATAGCGAGCAGAGAAAATTAAAACAGCACTTTTAGGAGTGAAGTTTCATTTATTCTTGGAAAAACGTGCTTTTTAAGTTGCTACTAAATTCAAACACTTAAAATGAATCACATAATGTATACTTATATGTCGTAATACCGATTTTCATCACAATAAACTCATAAAACTAGAACTAAGAATCAGAAACAAATATTGAGAAGGCCCATGAAAAGGAAAAGAGTGAGTTTGAAAGATTATATAAAATTATCATAAATATCAGAAAGATATGACAAAATAATATGACAAAAACATATACAGCATTTCAGATCTTTTACCTGCATGTTATTAGTGGATGAAATGGAATAAACTCTGCTGGTCCAAATTCTACAGAGCAGCCAGAAGTTACCAGTGTCAGCAATTCACCCATACATGTCAATAAAATCAAAGATCCACGTTTTAACATGCAAGCCAAGAAAAGGCTATCAAGAGTCCAGCTCATATCACCAACCCAGAAAGACCTAAATTTGGGGAAAAAAAAAAAAATTCTCTGTTACATTCCTGTATGAAAAGGTTACAAAACCCACATCAAACCCCCACACAAACATCATTCTCCACTCCCAACACAAAATCCAAACATCCACACCACCAACAAAACCAACATCAATTACTGACCTTATAAACTTGGACGGAACCACACTACTTTTGCTACTACAACCTTTAAGGTTACCCGAAACAGTTACAAAACTCAATGTGTTTAAAAACAAAATCTGAGTTGCCTAGAAAGAGGTAAATAAAAATAAAAGTTCATATAAAAATATTAGTATTTTTTAAAAATTAAGAAACATAAATGTATGTGAAAGTAACACTGCATTTCAGTATTTATTATCTACACATATTAATTTCTCTATGCTATTTCTACAGTTTTAAAATAACTGAAGATTGTCACATACTCAGTATATAATCCAGTAATTTTTTGTTAACCTAACTTTTTTCTAACCCTCTCAAAATAACACAAGATCATTCTCCAGTTTCACTGGCAAGTAACACCTGGAGCTTAGGACTACATCATAGTAAAATGGTTCACATTCCCTGTCCATCATTAGCACTAAAATCCACATTTAGATTTGTCTTTCGAGTTTTAGGAGGAATACTATTAAGAAGTGGGATCATAACCTCAAATACATGTTTGGCTTAGGCCTGACTGAGAACCACCCAGAATCTTTGCAGGCACAATGCAATAACTGAAATTATTTTCATTATAACTGTATTTCTTAGAGATCAAAAATGACAAAGGAGCACAGATTAATTTCTTATCTAAACAACAGCATTCAAAAAACTCCAAGTTGCAGCAGAATCTTTCAGCTGTATATATCAGTGTGATTATCCATCCCAAATACACCAGTTGGAATGCAGAAAAATCACTCCTAAAAATGTATTACTAAATCTCTGTTAACACTTCATTCAAACTGAATTTCTAGCTTAAATCATGTACTGTCTATCATTCATACCTTTGGATCAGTCTGATTAACAGCTACTGCAAGCAGAAGTCCGTTTCTTGCAAATGCACACAACAAAGCTCCTCTTGACTTCACAGGCACACACGGAGGAACCAAATTAACAAGGGAACAAGTCTGCTGTACCCAGTGGACCTGGTATGGCACAGAACTGAATACCAAAAAAACAGACAAAATCAAGAATGGTTCATGTACAGTAAAATCCGTGCAAGACAAAACCACAAAAAGCATGAATAATAATTTTTAAATAAGCATTTTTTTCTTTGAAAACCTTAATTTTAAAAAATGCTGTATTTACACAAATTTAGAAATTATGCCTGAGTAGTAACAATTATTTTTATGCATGGCAAGTAATTAAGGCACTTGCATTCTAGCCTGGAGCAGCTTCCTCAGTGTAACATCATACAACACAGGAAGAAGACTCAAGAGTTCAAAAACTAGTCAACAGCATGCTGCTCTCAACAATTACATTCTCAATGCCCCATCATTGGGACTCTTCAAAGTCAGGCTAGACTGGGTTTCCAACAACCTGAACTAGTGAAAGTTGTTCCTGCTCATGGAAGGGTGGTTGGATCAGACAGTCCTTAACAGCCCCTCCCAACCTAAACCATCATAAAATCCTAAGAAGGCCCAAAACATGACAAAAGAAATATTCCTTTCAGAAGCACAATGCTTAATACACCAAATATAAAGCATTACTACAATTGAATAAAGCAATGAAACTAAGTGGTGAGTGGCATGAAACAATTATGAGTAATATGGCTGAGAAATGTGGTTACAACTTCACACTGCACTTCTATACTGTGAATGTTATGCCCAATTCAATTTTTTGTATTACCTGAAAAGCATTACCAAAGAAACACACATACACTCTTACTCTATCTGGGTGTAAGAAAACAAGTACATCATGCAAATACATGTAAGAAAAGAGAAAGAGGTACTCAGGGCATCCAGGGCCACATGGTATACATTAGTGATTTAAGAAAAACAAGAGAAGGGAACACACTAGCAGCATGATGCAAAAAGCACCCTGACACCGACCCACGTATGTGCAGGTATATGTATGTACATATAGCTATCCAGTGATAAATGTCTTACACCTCAGTAAAGCTGAATGTAAGAGTGAAGTATGGAATACATACATAAATACTATTATATTAACCACATGCAAATACTTGAAAATGACCATATATAACTGTATATATGTGGAAAATACAATGTGTCATGCTATGAATATATGTATGAAAATTTAAGTTCATAATCACTGGCTAATTAGACATCAATATAAATGTGTTTACTGGCAGCTCTGAATCTCAGCTCTAATATGCTTCATAATAAAACTATCCCTCTTAAGCCAGTGCAGCTTCAAATATCTTTGAACTTACCTAACATATTTAATGCTACTTTCATGCCATTGAAGAACCAAAAACGTGAGCACCAAAAATTCCCCAGAGTAAAACACAAAACAGCACAAACAGCAATCACTCAGTGTCTGTGGAAAAAAGAACACAATCAAAACCAGAATCCCAAAATCTCCTAACACACAATTTTCTCTTTACTATTTATATATTTAGATGAATAGCTATTCCCTTCAGATTAAATAACATAATGCTGATGTATGAAGACTGCAAGAATATTACTGGGCCAAAGAAGATCTGGATCTGATCCAGTACAGCTCTTCTTGCCACTAAACCAAATATGAACTGAGTGATTAAACCTGCACACAACACCACAGAGACTGACGTTGCTCTGAAAATTCCCTATAGCTTCTGTGGCTCTAATTTACTTAAGAGATTAAATAATTATCTCAAGCCTCATTTATTACCTCATTTTGTATGAAATCAGCATGCAATCCAATTTCTTTTTCTTCAGCAGAAGGCAACGTAACTGATTCATCAGGCAAAATTTGTGTCCAACGGCCAGAAGAATTTTTACACAATGTATTTTCATGGTCTGTGCTCTCCCACAAGAAGACACTTGCAGTAGGAGTAGTTAACAGTGCCCTTCTGCCATCTCCAGATACATACAAGTATAATCTCATTAAACACTCTGGGAACAAAAAAGAAAAACAAACATAATGTGCCAGAATACTTTCTCCTATGTTAGATTTAAACAGAAAACACAAAATAAATTTCTTTTCCATCATAGCAAGTCCAAGGTCCCTCCTCAAGTATTTTTCACTCCCAGCTTTGTCACTGATAGCAGTGGACAGCAGTAATACCAGATGTGCTGCCCAGGTTTATCAATTATCTCAACCAATAGTTATTTCCTTCTTAAAATCCTGCGATCGTTCTTCTTGTAATCCATCTCTCTTGAGAGCTAAATGTGTAAGCAATCTATTAGCTATTACCATAAGCTCCCAAATGCAGTACTGATCTTGCCTCAAGTGACACTGTCTCCCACAACGTCCTCATAGACAAACTCAAGAAGTGTAGGTTAGAACAGTGGATGGTTGAGATGCCCTGTAAACTGGATGAATAATAGAGCTCAGAGGGTCATAATCAATGGTGAAAAGTCCAGTTGGAAACCTTTAATTAGAGTTGTGTTCCCCAGGGGTCAGTACAGGGTCCAGTCTTATTCAATATCATCAATGACCTGGATGAGGGGACAGTGTACTCTAAGCCAGTCTGCTGGTGATAGCAAACCGGGAGGAGTGGCTGACACACTGGAGGGCTGCATCACCCTTCAGCCTATACCATGACAGCCAAGAGAGCTAATGAGGCTGAACAAAAACAAGAGTCCTGCACCTGGGAATGACTGATATCATACACCAGTACAGATTAGAGGTTCACTTGCTGGAAGGCAGCTCCATGGAGAAGGACCTCAGAGTCCCGAAGGACAATAAGCTATTGAAGGGACAGCAATGCACCCTTGTGGCCAAGAAGGCAAATGGTATCCTGGGTTGCACTAAGAACAGTGTATCCAGCAGGTCAAGGAAGATTCCCCTGCCCCTCTCCTCTGCCCTACTGAGACCATATCTGCTATATAGTGTCTAGTTCTGGGTCACCCAGTTCAAGAGGAACGGGGTCCTACTAGAGAGAGTACAACAGAGGGCTATGAGGATGATTAAGGGACTGGAACATCTGTCTTACAAGGAAAGGCTGAGAGTCCTGGGGCTGTTTAGTCTGAGGAAGAGAAGACTGAGAAGAGATCTTATTCATGTTTACAAATATGTGGTTAGGTTCCACCTCAACATGAGGAAAAACTTCTCTACTGCAAGGGTGATAGGCTACCAAAAGAGGTTGTGCAGTCTACTTCTCTTGAGACTTTCAAGACCTGCCTGGATGTGTTCCTATGTGATCATTGGATCACATAGTGGGGGGATCACATAGTTGGCGGGGGGGTTGGACTCAATTTCTAGAGGGCCCTTCCAAGCCCAACCATTCTGTGACAGAACTGCTTGCTCAGTACTTAAGTTTACAACTTGTTATCAGTGAGGTTACTCAATACATTAATATTTGGATACTTAGAAGTCTGGAAATACACAAATTTACATTATCCTCTCCAGGTGGCCTCTGTCATAAAAACCTACCTAGAGATTAAACTTTTAAATTATGTGTATAGGCTTTACCTCAGATAGATGTCTGCTCCAAGGTTCAGGTAACCTAGTAAAGAACATTCTTCTACAGTTAAAAGCTAGTAATCAAAAAATAAGGTATTTACTGTTTTAAAAAATTAGTTGCTATTCACGGGCGATTACTAAATGCAAAAATCTACTGTTCAAGTGACAAAAAGGGCATTTTTTCAAAGCTTGGCTAGCATAAAAGTGATAAAATGCAAAACGATGTCAGAATACAGCTTTTACTTGTATATACTTGTATAATACTTCACAAAATTAAAACAACTTTATATTCAATTTCTCAAAAGATAACTGAATAAAAACCCTACCTTGTGCTGCCGCAACTACTTTCCTAGACTCTTCGACTGCTGGCACAATCTTCAAGGAGTCCTGATCTTTATTCCAAAGAAAAAGTTCTCCTGTTTTAAGTACTCCTGCCAACCAAGCACCTGTGGTTATCAGCAAAGAGATGTTTTGAAGGATATTATTGTGAAGTGCTTCTAATTACTTCCCTTCCATCTTATCCATAGTTCTAAACCTGACAGTGAACAGCTAGATCTTTTAGATACTCTACTGTTTCAGACTGTTACAACTGCAAATAAAACAATGCCAGTTTATAACATATGAGGTATTGTACTTAACCATTTCTTGACGTTGTCAAAACAACTACATTTTTCAACACAGATTGCAGTCGAGGGATTTTCTTCCTTGTCTTTCCTGATGCGAGGTTAATTTCATTTACGTGTCTATCATCTAGAAGAAAAACAGCCTCTTTTTTCTGTGGAAAGAATAAAAGAGCATTTGATTCTTTAAAACATTACTTTCTGGGTAAGCCTGCAAAATAACGCAGAGAAAAACAGGGGAAAATAACTGAGAAAAACAAAACATTACAGCAGCAATTACTGCACAGCACAACATCACATCTCAGTTCAACCCATGGTGCTGACGAATCTCATTCACAGATTTCAAATTATCCAGCAAGTTTTACAACTGTTATTAAAACAGATCCATTTAAGTACCCTAACCGACCAACCTGCTAACAAACGACAACACACACACAAAAAATTACAGACAAGGTACCCTGCATTTCACTTAGCTAAATTTTTGCCAGTAATTTCAACGGAAGGAACTGTCCCTAAAAGGTTACCCACTTAAACCCAAATCTTTTATTAGAGGGAATTTAAGAAATTAGTCTTGTTTTATCAGAACAGCTTAAGAAAGCCTGTTTATCAACAGATGCAGGATGGAGAGGTATTTAAAAAAACCAAAAACCAAAAAACAAAACTGTTTGCAACTCTCCAGCCTCAAATCAGTAAGACAGAGGAGTAATTAATTTTAATTAACTTTCATCAGGGTACAATCAAATCACTTTCTGGTACTTTTAATGCCCCCCAGCCCCGTAAGCATAGATTGAAATTATTACATAATTCTAAAACCTGCTTTCTGTAGAACTTTTATTTAAAGTTCAATAGACTTACCTGTCCAATCCATGAGATTCGAGGCCACGGTTTCCTTTGCTTGATAGATGTAGAGATCAGAACATCCAGCCTGAATTCCATTCTTATTAAGTATTTAGGTAACCATTATAAAGTACAGCAAAAACAGCGACATTTTCGCGTATCTACAAAGAATTTGAAGGAAGAAAAAAAGTAAAGACGGTAAGATTTAATTGTTTGGGGTGGGGGGAGGGAAGGGGAGGTGGAGAAGAACATGGCAACCTAGATACAAGCCTGCAGCAGCTTCAAGCCAAGCAAAACTGATGTTACCTGTTTAAAAAAAAAAAAAAAAAGGAAAGAACTATTTTCATCCACATAGTGCAGAGACTATTTGTAGCTCGGCCGTGCAAACTTCCATGCTTGTTTCAGAAGCGGAGAGAAAAGAGCCGCAAGAGTTAAGTACCCTGCTAGAAGCTCTAGTAAGAACGGGGAAATAAATTTTTGAACCCCCACATATGAAAACCTCCTAAGAGGTTTTCAGCAACCTCCTAAGCTCCGAAACTGAAGTAGAAGACCATAGGGCTGGCCGTGCTCGATGCCGGGCTAAGCCGAGAGGCTAAGCCGAGAGGCAGGAGAGCATTCCCCCCTCGAAGGCACCACAGACCGCTCGGGGACAAGCTGCAGACTGCTCCGCCAGCCCAAGGGACCGCTGCCGTGAGGCTACCGACACACTGCGGGGGTTTACTAGGGGTCAGCAAAACCACCGAAGGGAAGCAAAGCACAAGCAAGCCGCTTGCTCCTGCGTGGAGAGTAAGACATTATCCACAAGAACCCCACCACCGCTTCTGCTCGAATCAGCGCAGAGGCGGATACTCAGGCTAACTCCAGCCCTCAAGACACAAACAAAGGGAGACGGCGCCCGAACAAACCGATTCTCGCCACGATCGACAGAGCTGGGGTGCACAAGGCGCACTGCACCCTCCAGCAGACCTAGCCCCGGCCGCAGCCGGACGCCAGCGCCCCGCAGGCCGCACTCACCCCTGACCCCTTCACCGTCGCCAACGGCTGCAAAGCGTCTACAGGAGGCGGGACAGGGGCGGGGCAGCGGCAGCGCCGTGCAGTGCAGTGCGCCCGCGC
>VWZI01021482.1:40557-73193 GCA_013396835.1 Psilopogon haemacephalus
GCGCCGGCGCGGGCCGAGCCCGGCCCCAGGGACCAACCCGCCCACCCCCCGCCCCTGGCTGGAGCCTGGCGGCAGCAGATCGCCGTCAGCCGGCGTGGTAGCAGTGCTGTGCGCTTCGAGACCGCCTGATGAGCGGCAGGAAAAGCGGGGACGGCAGGACAGTAGCCACAGCACGGCGGCAACAGGGCTACTCAATAGAATGTATCTCGTCAGTATTTGAAGAACGAACTGAATGAGTGACAACAGGAGCCACAGTTATGAGATCGAACGATCCGTATGAAACAAGTGAGCAGTAAGGTTGTGCCATCACCCCGAAGATAAACCTGCGATTCCCTTGAAGCAGGTAAGCCCTCAGGCTGGCTCTTTCTCCTTAAATCACTGAAGACCGAGTCATTTCTTGCATTCCCTTACCCAGTTTCATCGAGAACGGGTAACACTGGGGCAGGGAAAAACACCCAAAACTAAACCTACAAAATGAAGCCTAATGTTAATAACTAGCGACTGAGACTCGTATCTATTCGCAACTCTTCATGAAGTCACTTCTCCATCTCTGAAAGCAGAAACCTACTTGCCTTGATTAGAGAAGCTGAAAATTCAGAAATAGCGCATCAGGCAAGACTTGGCCTGTATGCCTAAAACCGCAGTATGCCTAAAACCGCAGTAACAAGACTGGAGTAAATGGACTGATAACCTTACTTTCAAACAAGTATCAGCAGAAAATGATGTGTAATATAATTCACACAAAGGTGAAAATCATCTTTAGATGGAGCAATTACTGTACGGCCCAGAAAACACTTCGCAAGGTAATTTCAACACCAGCCAAGGCCGTATAGAGATTGCTGGTGTACTTCGAGTTAACAAGAGGTTTAAAAGTGTATTTTAGTTTACATATGAATGTGCGTGGCAGTTCACAGGGAAAGAAGGGTAATGGCTGTACTTAAAACTTTGGAACACAGGAATCTGATGGGGTAGGGAAGGCTGGAAAGTAGACAACTTGTGCTTAAACTGTTTTGGTGCCACTTCTGAGGTTTTAAGTCCCCATGCTGTGTATCATCTATTTAGTTCATAGGTGCCTTTCCTCCAATTAAAAAATCAAAATCCTAAGTAAATAAAGAAGTTAATTCAGAAAGTCTGAAGACAACCATGAAATGGTAATTCTAGTATATATGACAAAGAGTGGGTTGCTGAATATGTGCACAATGCACAGCAGCACTAAATGAAAAATGAAACATTTCAAAATTGCATCGTACAGGAAAATGTTAGGATGCTGAAGTGTAGGCTTTGCTACTTCTAAAAAAAATACATAATTTTGTGTTTGTGCGCATGTAATGACAGGAGACAGAAGTCACTTCTTGACTTGATTCTAAGAGACAATGTAGTTACCAGTATGTAATGAGGAAAATCATTTGATGATCATGCAATGCTGTTCTTTCACTTGGAATCAAAACTGTATCAAGTTTGTCTCATGGAGCCAGCATTTAAATGATATAATTATGGAACAATTGCTATCTTTCTATACTAAAATACCTTCCCATAAACCCATGCAGAGTTGTATACTCACATTTACAATTTGACTTGTATACTCACATTTACAATTTGACTTCTATGCATTTTTTACATCATCAACTTCTATATCTGTCATGCCTACCAAGTAGATTTTGCATCCCATTTTCCCCCATTACTTTACGAAAAAGAAAACTTGTTATTTTTCCAAATAATTTCAATCCCTCAGTTAAAGGTCACACAATGAAATTTATTTCAATAGTAGAAAAGAAGGTTAATATTTTTACAAAATTTGGTAGTATTTAAAGGAACTCCATTAGTCACATTTACATTCTACAATTTGTAGATACTTTCAAAACAGCATGAACACAACTGGTATGCAGTAGGATAAAAAACTTAATTTCTTTTGAGGAGTTCTTCCAGAGATTCATCACAGGCATATGAACTTCATGTCATAATTAATTTCTGAGCTCATGATTCAATTTGTCAATCAGTGAAGCCGTTCTAGTTTAGCCTGTAGTGATTTAAAATTGCCAATATTAGTCTGCACCGTTAGCGTTGGGCTCATAGACTGAAGCTCAACCAAGTAGCAACTTATAGCATCCAAGCAAGCATTTGTGAATTGTCGCCTGTGAAAACAAAAAACACACAGATATATGAACTTAATTTATGTATATTAGAATTTACCTGAAAAAGAAACTGAGTATTCTTTGAGTTCTAATAGAGTAAGTGAGCAACAGATCTGTCAACTACTTGTGAATATTAATTTACTAGAAGAATTTTTGAAACCTAATGCTTTTGACTAAGGCATAAGAGGGAAAATACCTTCACCATTACTATTTATCTGATATTAAATATAAGCAAACTATGATGCTGTTAACAGCAGCATGAAATACTTCAATATTTAGATATTACTGTACATAAGAATACAGCCTATGTACAAGTTACTTAAACAATTTAATTACCTAGAGTATTAAATCACAGCAATATAGTTACTAAAATCTAAGTAGATATTAAACAGCATTCACTGATGTTTCAAGACGTTAGACTATTTAAATCAGCCAACTACAAGCCACAAAAGAAGTGAGAACAGATAAATAACTCCTGTTTACGTATACTCTTTCGAGAGAATCAGAGAAAAGTATGGTTAGAAGTGCAGTTCTAACCTGGGCTTGTACAGTCTATACACAGCAGTTACAAGGCAGAGATTCCATAACGTGCAGGCAACTTTTAAAAATACATGGTTATTTTATCTGGAAACTTATGATATTCAACCTAAATTCTGTTGCAGACTAAGCTGGATTTTAGTTTTGGAAAGCATTTCATCAACAGTCTTAAAAACTCCAGGGAAACCTATCCCTGCATTTAGTCTTCTCTTTTTCCAGAGCACAAGAATTAAGTACCGCTCACCATTTCATTCACAAAACAGCAGATTATTTTTTCCCCACTTTTCACAGACTCCTTCAAATCTACTCTTTAACAGTATGTTGCCAAAGTGTAAAAAAAATAATTCTTAGCTTCTCACAAATCTTCAGTGAAGTGAATAACACTACTTTTATTGTTTGTAAGAAGCTTCTATAATGTAGTTTTGAATAATGAGTCTCAGTAAACACTGCTATGACAGAAATATTAAATTCACCCAAAACAAACAAAAAGATTTGATAATTGCTTTAGAGCAGTGTTTTAAATATGTATTTACTAGAGTTGCCTTTCTTACCTCTGAAGTACTCTGCTTGGATCACGTACATAACTTGATAATAATACATGAATACACTCTAAAAGGTGCAAAGGCTTCTTCATTCTAGTCCAGTATGGGTCCTAAAAATTTTTTTTTAAAAATCAAATAAAGAGAAAAAGTGTGTGTACACACATTTCCAGCTGTGGTAGTTATTATTGTAACAAAGTATTCTCATTTAAATTTTATCTTAGTCTATATCAGCTCTCTANNNNACACTCAGCATTAAGTAAAAAACCCAACCCCTCTAAAACCCACCAAAAACCCCAAACATTAAAAACACCCCAAAAAACCCCCGGACCAACAAAAGATAAATTGATATTTTGATCTACCACATCTTACATTATTATATTTCCTGCTAAAGAGACCTTGATGGTAGTTGAAAACAAAATCTTTGTTTTGTGGCTATTTTCCTTACCCGTGCTTTAAACAACTGGTCATATACTTCAAGCAGTCTTGGCAACGGCACTGCAATTTCTTGCATGGTGTGTGTTACAAAGCCTACATCCCAGTTCAAACTGCAGACTTGTTGCTCTAGAAACTGTACTAAGAAATCTGGAGGACAAAAATAATGTGTTTATACTACAAAGGCATTTGAAAGTCATTTATTCCAAGTTTAACGTTCTGTCTTCCATGTAGTTCAGACCTCTCCCCCACAGAAAACACCTAACAGTTTTTCCCTGATCTGCACTGAAGGTAGGATATGAACATATAACTACCTCCAAACATCGTATTAGGCTTTCAGCAATGCATGACATCACTCATAACAAGTACCTCATTGCAGTTCTGCCATAGAACTGCTAGGAAAACTTCATTAACTTGATTCAGCAGAGAATGCTATTGCTTTAACAGCCACCACAACAACTATAGCTTCTATCACATTCGTCAGGAACAATTAACAATATATTGTTATGCACTACATGTTCTTCTGTAAAATTGTTTTCACAAAAGAACATTTAATGCTCAGTGATGTACTCTCCATGTTTTCAAAACATGCATTTCAGAAACAAAGCACCCAGAAACATCCTGAATTCTGTTTTAACAATCTGCCTCTGCAGATACATCAAAAAACAGGTAAGTTTAGTTGCCTAAAATCTTGTATGTGTAAACACAAACTTTACTTTTTCAAACAGGATTTGCACAGCCATTCACAAACAACTTGCAGCCTTTTATGCTTCATTTACTTCCCACTCAAGACTAAATTCCACTAAATCCTACTTAAATCCATAGGTGTAGTTCCAGGATAAAACTACACCTGTAACAATGGTAATAGCTTTGTAATCACACAATTATACTGCGTTTACAAAAGTAGAATTCCTATTGACCTCTATTTATACCTTTTTCCTTCCTTCCTTTCCATCTCTTTGACCAGTTGTCAAAGTCATTGTAATAATGAGCAAATAGCAAGGGTTTTGTTCCTCATTTCCTGGACAAAACTGAGAAGTATTACCCAGCTATCTTCAGGATCAACTCCATCATTACTAATAGCTGAAGCTACTTGTGAACTGTTTTACTGTAGCCGAAGCATTAAAGTAATTACAAAGCACAAAATTACCAATATTGTTTCCTTTTAGATTTAAAAAAAAAAAAAAAAAAAAGCCAAAATTCCTTATGTTAAAAGTTTAAGAATCTTTTCTTAAAAAGAAGGCTGAGAACCACTCATGTAACATGTAAGTTGTTTAGCCTGCATGGCAAATAAACATACCTAAAGGAAAGTAACGAGGTGTGCCAGCATAAATCTTTCCAAGCAACACCATCTTCAGACTAAGTGCTTGCATTCTGTCAGCAGGGCTCAGACACACACTATCACTAAGCTCTGAAAGTGAAAAGAAAGCAGATAATGTCAAAAACACATTCCACATTATATACAGCAACACTGTAGTTCTCAAATTCACTAACGCATCCAAACCTTATGCTACTGGTGCATGTATGCATACATATATATTCACACACCTTTGTTTCCTATGAGTTCCATGCAAATCAACCTAAAAACCCCCCAGTAACAAACCCACAAAAAACGTACTACCACGATCAGCTTCCTCCTCAAATCACTGTCAACGTTGTTTGCACAAAAGCAACTCTGAGCAAAAGATCCAAGAACAAAGCCAAATCATGATAAGCAGTGAGGCAGATTATCACATCTGATTGGCTAGGCTTGCAAAGCTGTGGTCACTACTCCACCTTTCCATAAATGGACAAACTGCTTACACTTTCACTCCTGTCAACATTGTAATACCACTCAACTCCATGAAGATTGAGTCTGTCACAACAAATCAAAATTTTCCGAAAAATTTCAGGCAAGACTTCATAGGTGTTCTGAAGTCCATATATAATGGTAGCCAAAACCAAGAAGGGATGAAACAGTTTCTTAAATATTATCAATGAAGTGATTATTTAAGATATACATTCAGTATGTTCCAATTTATACATGTAAAAACACTATTTTTTGTCTTTTAGGCTCACAAGCCAAAAGATTATAACAAAGGAATTACCACTTAAGTACCCTTACAAATCCATATTTTTCTGTAATACCTTACTTAAACAGCTCATCAGTTGCAGCAAAGTCTGAAAAGCTTTAATTGTACCACTTCTCTGTAACTCTAGCCTTCACTTAGACCATTAAGATCACGACCTACCTTTCTCAATGATTTCTTGCCAGAGGGTTTGCACCAAGATAGGATCAGAATGACCAGCACAATGTATTATGGCAAGCTTACACTCTGAGAGCTTAAAAGGGTCAGCAAATTCTCCATACAGCTGAAAGAAAAATTAGCAGCTTTTATATTTCAAGTACAGGGAACTGCTTGAAAGACTCCACTGCAGAGCCACAAAGACGATTAAGGGAGTGGAACATCTTCCTTATGAGGAATGACTGAGGGAGCTGGGGCTCTTTAGCTTGGAGGAGACTAAGAGGACCTCATTAATGTTTATATGTAAAGGGTGAGTGCCAAGAGCAGGGAGTCAGGCTCTTTGTGATGCCCAGTGATAAGACAAAGGGCAGTAGGTGGGAGTGGAGGCATAGGAAGTTCCATGGAAACACTAGGAAGAATTTTTTCAGTGTAAGGGTGATGGAACACTGGAACAGGCTGCCCAGGAGGGTTGTGGAGTTCCCCTCTATGGAGATATTGAAAACCTGCCTGGATACATTCCTGTTTGATCTGGTATAGGTGACATTGCTCTGGCAAGGGGATTGGACTAGATGATCTTCTGAGGTCCCTTCCAGCCTTCTGTGATTCTTAAACAAAATCCCCAATTTCATATAAAATGCCCTTAAAATTTTCTCGTGGTTTTAAAAAAAAAAAATTAAGAAATCTGACAGACTTAACAGAAGGTAAACTCATTGAAGAAATTGAAGTACTGAAGAATGAAGGAATAACAAATTACAGAAAAAGACTATCTAGAGTAACAGACATTCCAGAAATAGAGATGCCAAATTGTCTGTTAACTTCCCAGTCAGCAATTAATCACTCTTTGAAAGGGAAAAACTTTTTTGCAATCAGGATGCATTAACATTTAATACAGACAGTGCTTAATCACCTTGGTTATATCCATCAGCTCGGCATCAAGCTGTGAAATTGCATCCTGCACTGAAGAATGATGGGAATACTGCTGTTGTAATGTTTCTTGTATTTGAAGCTGGATTCTTGCAACCTTGTTTAAAAACAAAAATATTTTAAAGAGTGGATTAATCAAACCTTAATAATTAGCTTTAGTTTATTTAAATGCAGAAATGGTAGTGTCTTACTATCAGCTTCAACTTTGCTATGTCAGGAAGAAAGCACAGAATACAGTTTCTAAATAATCTGTAATGCAAATACCATGTGCCAGTGCGATAAAATGAAATAATGCATTTATAGTCTGGCTTAGATGAGTATTTTTTTCTTACTTCCATTTTCTCTTCTAGTTCATGTAGGAATTCACCATCTGCAGCAAGAGAGGATATGGCAGTGGAACTTTTGGCACTCAAAATGGCACGTGCAATGTATTCAAGACGCTGCTGATGTGAAATTTCTGTGCTGCAAAACATAACCAAAATTAAATGAGTTACTGGTTTAGTTGGTTACAACTCGACTCTGGGAACTAGCATGGGACTTCTGAGTTTAATAAATCATGCAGAACATTATCCAACCATGTACCCTCATCTCTGTTGCATGCTCAGTGTACTTCTCAATCCACAGTCACAATTACCAAAATATAAAAATCTGTGTAAGATGTATGGTACTTACAACAGGAAACAGTGCAACCTAATGTATAATACATAAAATCATAGAATGGTTTAGGCTGGAAGGGACCTCAAAGATCATCCAATTCCAACCCCCTGCCATAGGCAGATTTCAGATTACGGCCTAAATTAAATTAATTTTTTTTTCAGCAAACACCCTTGGGAATTGGTCTTTTGGTGTTTTAAGAAAGAGCCAAGGACAAGAAGACACTAGGACTTGATTTCTGTTTGCTTGGGTTTTTTGCTAATTATCTCAATATATAAAATAGATCATATGAAATTCATACCTATGCAGGTCAGCCAACTTAGCCAAGATTCTGGCTGCATTACTAAAATTTCTGTTCTTTTCAAAGTATCTCCACAATAAATCCATGTAACGGACTTTGTTTTGGTCAATCTTGGTCATCCGCACAAGGTAGGGTTCCAAAAAGGGGGAAGTAACCTGCAAAAGTCGTAACATTTATGTTCTCGCTCTTTTTAAAAGCATAAACATTATTACAATTAACTCTTCCAGTTCAGTGGTATCTTCTACCAAATTGTTTCATTTATGGAGATGAGCTCACCTGTAACAGTTTGTCTGCCAAGTCAGCTTGTATCAACCAGTTGTACAGTGCAATACTGAAGAGCTCATCCGTTGAACGCTGAGCCAGTTTTAGCATTTGTTCAAACTAAGGAAAGAAAAGGCCAAAACTGTTATTCCAGGTGTGGTTATGTTACATCAGCTATTGAGTATGTAAGCAACAGCACTCAGGTTCATGGTTTTCACATGTCAGAACTTCTATGAACAGTCTGCACATAAAGAAGCCAATTCATGACAAATCTTGACTTCCACCTACTTTGAAACCTGTAATTAAAAAAAAACCACTCTGCACCACCCTAGATCACACTGTTTTCTGGAGTGCAGTCATGCTAGGTCTTTTGTAGTTTCTTACATGATGCCCTGCTTCTTCATTGCTTAGCATGTTTGGATCAGATGATAGCACTGGAGGACCTGGCTTTTTTGGTACGCTGGGAGACTGAGGAGCAGCTTGACTCTGATTCACTAACTCTTGAAGGGTGTCAGTGATACACTTGTAGCTGTTCAGTCTGTAAATAGAGCAGAATAAATGCTTCAGCTTTCACCTAAGAAATACTAAAATGTTTTAAATGTCAGCTACTTGCCACGATTTAGTTGTTCAATCATCTAATAAACACTGAACTGAATTTCATAAAAATATTTTCTTCACCTAGCAGTTTACCCTCTATTCCTGATTATGTAGGTGCCATATTAATCAAGAAAAACATGCTGAGCAAAAACATCTGCATTTTGCCTCTTATTATAAAGTAACTGTTATTAGTTCCTTGTTATTACCCTGCATATGTAACCTAGTCACTTATATAAAGCACTTCATATAATGATAAGATTATGAAAACTTGCCTCTCTTGAAAAGCCTGGAGTCCTACAATATCCTCTTCTGGTTCTCCATTTTTATAGAAATGAAGGCCAAGACCTTGAGGATCTTTCTTCTCAGCAGCTGTAAGGGAGAGTTCAACTACTCCCTCATAGAAGCGTACTGAATAAAAGAAATAAAACCCAAACAGATGTTTTTGTTGTATTAAATTTGACAAAATCATTAAATCAAACACTTTTCATCCTAACATGCAAGATAAACTCTTTTCATTCTGGTCTGTATTATATAGAAGATTTATGCCTGTACCTTAACCTGTGACATAATAAGCAAGTTTGAAGATATGTATTTGTGCAGACACTGAGGGAGTTTTATCTAAATTTAAATTATGCATCAGCTTCTACTGTCCAAAACTTACTACAGAACCATCTTGCAAAACAGCTTATTTGGCTTAAAACCCTACCTGCAAAAGCAGAGTCACATACCCCTTTGCTTACTTACAGGACAACAACTTTCCTGAAAAAACGTTTTTACCATGTGTGAAACAAATACATAAAATGAATGTGTAACAAGTGGATGGGAACATACAGAAGTTGTTTAATTGGTTTGTAAAATCTAGAAAGGCTTTGAACAAAAACAGGCTCACGTCTACTGTAAGTTATTAAAAATCATGGTGTAATAGTGAGTTGGAAATTGGTAAACAAATAAGAGGAGCTATTTACCAGAATGTGATCAGCGATAATCTCTTACCTTGCCTATACTGTGCACAAACATTAGCAAGATCTACTTGATTGCTGATCTTCTGGTATTCTTTAAGTGATTCTCTTAACATCTTCTCTTTTTCCAGCTTGCTCTGAGCCTGTCGAGATCGCTGAAGTAGTTCATTTGCCTGATTAAAAATGACAGGAAAAACTGAATTTACATAAACAGATCAGACAACACAACACTAAGTTAATGACTTATTACTCCTAACTCCGAAGCTGAAACAGTAGAAACTCTCTCAGTAGCACTCTCAGCACTTGAAAACACCAAATTTCCAACAGAAAACTTGTATAATGGCAGTAGAGAGAAGAGCTTAAGACTTAACCATCTGGTTCTCCATTTTCCCTTCACCAGTTACTACTTCCAAATTTATTTTAAAGAGCTTCAAAGAGTGAATTTCTTAAACACAATTATCTTTCCAAAACTCCCACAAAGCTAGGTAGAGAAAACAAGAGATGTGGTGCTTAAACTACTTCAGCATAATGGTTTACCAACTGTCCAACTTAACTCATTTGAACATGTTCTAAAGTTGGGTTTCAGCACTGTAAATCTGAACATGTGCTTACCTTGGAACACACAGCATCATCAGTGCTGTAAAGAAGAGGACAGATATCTTGCAAATGGGCAATGATGCCATCCACAGCAGCATTATCTCTGATATAACAGTTTATAAGAGAAGCTATGAGTGCCCCTGTCAACTCTCTGTCTCTAATGACCAGGTCTTTAAAAGCCGTGATCTTCAGCTGTTCTTGAAGTTCCTGAAAACAGACAAAGTTTTAGTTTACTGCAGTTTTTCAAACTAATTCTAAGAAAGGAAAACATACAAAACTCCAGTGTCTGAATTACACAGAACAGAAATGCATTCCTCAAAAGATACATACAATAAAATGGAAGCATAAAGAAAACGCAGTCAATGAAGGCATAAAGCCCTTGGTTGCCAAAGGACAGTAAGTCTGTCACATTTCCTTTATTGTGTTCACTATATGCTGCTCATGTTTCAGATCTCTGCAACTAAGAACAGAATTAGCAGTAACCTATACTTCACAGGGCACCGTCAGAATCCACACCCTTGAAAAAGACTTACCATTTTTGAGAGAAAAATNAAAGAACTGTAAAAAGTTTGATGTCTGCACTGTTTTTGGGTTTGGGGTTTTTTAATATTAAAATACACTGAAGCTCATTAATGTTAATCATTAGGAATATTGACTCAAATAAGACTTGCCAGGAGTGTCTGCCTATGATCACTAACAATACTATTAAAAAAACTCTACTGAAGACAGAGAGGAAAAGGTTCCATTTACTAAACAATTAGTTAATTCCTCATCCAACAGAAGAAAGAGCTGCTTTTTTTTAAAAGTCATGGTACATCCTCAAAGCAACAGCAGGAAGACTTCCAGCTTCTGTGTGTTTCTGAAGTTTAAAAGTTGTTCTTTACACTGACAAATAGTTACAACTTCTCAGATAACCTATTTTCCTACCAAGTGCTAGGGTAATGTGCCTAGTATCCAAATGAACAGCTCCTTCAAGGACTGGAGGCAAACTCAACATGGGCAGAGTACATAGCAGTAGCACCAAATGTTCTCTGAATTTCCTTCATTACAGAACAAGGAGCTGAAAGAACTAGGATTGTCTGAGAAAAGAATGCTGTGGGGGGCAGTGTGTGGGATCCTAATATTTATGGGTCAAGCCTAAGAATAATCTGTTCTAAAGATGGTTGAAAGGGTTGCCCAGAGAGGCTGCGGAGTCTCCATCTTTGACAACATTAAAAACACTACTAGAAACAACCCATGGCAATTTGTTCTAGTTGGCCCTCTTTAGAGAAGAAGGTCAACCTCTCTAGAGGTCCCTTCCAACCTCAGCTATTTGGGGAACTTTGTGAACCCCTACTTCCACAGAAGCACAAGAGTTAGAGGGTCTACAACTCTACTGCTCTGAACCTCAAACATTAAACACCTGGAGGTGTTTCTAAAGACTGGATGTTGCACTTCATGACATGGTCTAGTTAGTGATGATGTCTGGTCATAGGTTGGACTTCATCTCAGAGGTCTACTTCAGTGTCAATAAGTCTGTGATTAAGGCAGAGACTTACTGGCTGGACAACACTGGTCTATTCAGCACACTTTGCAGAATATACTTAAGATTAAAACAAATTTATAAAACCACAATAATTAACTGTGAATAGGAGTAAAATACAATGTTGTTACTGACACTAGTGATTACACCAGTCTCTTAAAAATAAAATCTTGAAAAGTTAAAACTCAATATATGTTGCTCAAGGAATTAAAGTAACATTCCTTTGGGAATATTTAATTACCAAATAAATTAGTATGTTAAATTCAGGCAAATTAAAGTCACGTCATACCTTCTGAAGCTCACCCACAACAACATTGAACTGGTGCTCACACAACAACTTCCATAAAGCCAAAGCCTGGCAGGTTTTATGAACAAGCTGCTGGATGCCTTCAAGTGACATCTTCTCAGTTAGCTGTGCCTCAGCTGTAAAAGGCAAGAGATTGTCAGTAACTGTCCTTCCATGTTCCAAATGAGCACATTTGAGTTTTTACACTAACCACCTCCTTAAATTTAAAGCCTTTTTACCCCTCTTCAATTCTTCATACTGTCTACCTTTCTTTGCAGAGAAGTGCCATGTTCACATTTCCCAAAAGCAGTTATCACCAGCAACAACTCCCAGTGTGCCTACAAATGCTGGGCAAAAGCTATGCTATACAAGCACCATGAGTTAAAATTGGATGTGTGACAGGCCTTCACTCTGAAGAAAGTTTTGCAGACATTTGAGTGGCTAAACTTTGACAACTTGGATTAAAGTATTTCTTTTTATTAAGATAGCATACTTTTCTCACAAATTAATTTCTTAACAAATGCTATCCTAAAAATAGAAATGAGTGTGCAGCTAATAAGTATTTTAATAAGGAGATAAAACAATCTTACGAAATACAAATAACATTATGATGAGAAAGATGCCTAAATGTGCACAGAAACCTCTAATTTTATATTTCAAGGCTGTCTGGATGGGGACAATAGAGCATATGTATCTACACAATTGAAATATAATACTTAGTAAGAGAAAGGTTTAAAGTTCAGGCACTGTAACTTAACTGAGCTACAGTTTATATTTTGCAGTGGCTCAAGAATATTAGATTGTAGGTTTCAACACAGTAACTTCTCTTTATGAAGATACTCTCCTTTGTGGACTGTTTTAACTAAAATATAAAAGCTTTCAATATCAAACACTGTACCATAACAAACAAATTCTCTTGCCATAGTCATTCTAAAGATGGGAAATGCTTCTGTACTCAGATTTCAGTTTCCATTCTCAGTATGTATTTAATTTCTAGTATGGTTGTATGAAAATTCACTGCAGAAGCACTCCTGATGGAACAGTTGGCTAAAGTGAGGAAGCAAAACCAAGGTGCGAGCAAAGCCAGCTTACAACCTGCAGAATTTATTATGAAGTATGGTATGCTGATGGATGTCCAATTTAAACGAAAAAAAACCATCATTTTATTTTCTTATTTTAATGAGAAAAGTGAGAAAGGTAATATCCAAATGCACCACTCCCCAGTACTTGCTGTTCAAAAGTAACTACATACCATGGTATTTCCTCTGGAGATCTTGCTGGACTTGCTGAGAACTTCCACCATCAGGCCGCATGAAACCCAGGAGCCTCTGTTGCAGGTTGGATGGTGCACTGAAGCTGCTTTTCCAAAATAAAAAGAAGATATCAGTATGGTTACAAATACTTTGTATCCTTAAGATGAAATCTAACACCTCTTTTTTTTTTGCCATTTGAAGAGCTGAATGACATCACAGAAGTACTTCAGCTCACAGGCTGTATTGTTTTTCAAGAGCTGCACATGAAATACCACTAGTAAATTTAACACAATACCTAGGGTTTCCAAGGGCTCCCACTGTAGCAAACTGTGAATTTCTGGACAGAAATTCTTGTAAACCTTTTAGTTCTTTTAATACGCATTCCAGCACGTGGGATGGAACACTGCTTTCTACCTGCAAAAGAAAGTAGATCTCTTTACAGAAAGCTTAACTTCCAATTTATTTTTTTTCCCCAGAAAAGTTTACAATTGGAGAAAAGTCCACATAGCAGTTAATTTGCATTGCTGAAATGACTCATATGCGGATCCCATTAAAGTCCAGTCAGAAGAGTGTTTTTGGAGAAGGGACATAAAAGAAACACCAACATTCATGTCCTTATAGGACTGCATTGTTCACCTTAACTTACTAAAGCCTTTTACTTTTAAATTATTTTTTCCACACTTTATCTCAAAGGCTATGCAGAAATTATGGACATATCACTAAACATGAAGAAGACAAGTCATTGCAGCTAATAAGAAACAACTGTGATTTGATCTCTTAAGTATCAACATTCAAATCAGTATCTTAAGAAAACATTCAAATGTCAACAATGGGGATTTTTCCTTATCAGTTTATAATTGGAACAAAAGTGTAAAGGCACTTAAGACATGTACGATAAGAGACTTATAAAGATAAAAAATTATAATTTTACATACTGCAACAACTTCTCGATTGCCACTTTTGAAAACTCTCTCCACAACTATAGTGCCATCCCAAATATTCCTGCAACACAACACAGTACTGTGTTAAAAATGAAGTAATCCAAGAAAGTATTTTTTCAAGTCTTCATGTGTCCTCCATAAGAAAGAAATGTTTTACTTCAAGGTCTAAGAAGAAGGATTAAATTAGAATTAAATTAAATATTCAAAAAAGTTAGTTTTACACTTTTGCAAGGTAGAGATGTAGGTAACAAAATTTCAGATTTATAAACTTAAATCTAAGTTTGACACTCAAAATACTTGAAATAGATGCCAACATTATTCTCCAGAAATACAGGCAAGACAAACAAGTAGCATAAAAAAAAGTATCCCAACCAGCATGCAAAGTTATGACCAACATTAAGAGCTCCATCGTGAAAAAGCACTAGTTAATAGTACTAGAGTACCCAGTAACACAGAACTCAATATCTAACTGATAGAGTCCTCATCACTCTTGCTAGATTGCTCCAGGTGCTTTTTAATGCTTCCTAAGAGAAAAAAAACTCTTAACTAGGACAGCACCTTTCTGATTCATCTTTTATTAACCATTACAACATACAGCTCAAAATTTGAAAAGAGAAACAAGAGTTTCCAGAGCTGTGCATACACATATGAATGCATGACCAAAGTCCTGCCCTCTTCATCCACTGAATGTATTATTAACAACAAAGGGAATGTGTAATATCAACAGGTACTTCATGAACACAACATAAAATGCACTTTAGTAATTTGAAGTGCAACTTATATCAGTAGAACTTACCATCTACGACCATAAGGCAAAGATAAAACTATGAAACAAAACTGACACTGCATCTTTTTACAACAACAGCTTACCCTATAATCCGAGCAAAGTATATGCAGATGCCATTGTGTCTTCCAGAATATACTATCTCAGGACCCATCATCATGGGAGATGATGGACTACCAGGAAAATCTAGAGTAAAATTAATTAAATATTAGTCCTTTAAGTAGAAGCAAATACCTAGTTAAAAATAAAAGTTTTACATTTTCCCAGCAAAGGAAAAGGAGACCTTACCTAGCCCAGGTGTTCCAAAATAGCTAGAAGGAGGAGGAGATTGACTAACAGTCAGTGGGGTGCCTAAAGGGCAAAAGGAAAAAAAAGGTAAGTTTGTTAAAATCCAACAAGCCAAAAAAAAAAAAATTAGGAAGAAAAATATCAAACCCCATAAATTAGGAAGAAAAATATCAAACCCCATAAACCCCTTGTGCAGAAGTGGCCAAGTTGTTAAATGGAGTGCTTTAAAAAGTTCAAGCTACTCCAGTAGCTTTTATTTAAAGAGCAACTTGCACTTATTTCTTAGAAATCACACTCTTGAACTAAATGAATATGCTCATTTAAAGAGCAACTTGCACTTATTTCTTGGAAATCACACTCTTGAACTAAATGAATATGCTCATTTCAAGTGCAGCTAAATATTTATTCTCAGCTTTCATGTATTATTGCAGGCCAACTGTTACCTGCCTTGCATATCATCTACATACTTGTTTCTTATTCCTGACCTGACTGCTTGCATTCCAGACACACACCTATTCTCAAATCACTTATTTTCATTTAGATGTTTTTAGAGAATATCAGTTTTAACTTCAAAGCACTCACCCAAAAGAAATCAGTATTGTTACTGTAAGTTAAGTCTGAACACCTAATTCAAGATGTTAAAACGCATGTGGACATTCACAAAATTGTGTACATACCATCAGCATGTAGCATGGTGTAATCACAGGAAGGGCAAGACAACTCCCTCTGCAAATCTGGCTTTTATCAAAGTATCAGTCTCACCTAGAATACTGCGTCCAGTTCTGAGCTCTCCAGTATAGGAGGGAGAGGGATCTATTTAAGAGTCTAACAGAACTATGAGGATGATTAATGGACTGGAGCACTGCCTTATAGGGAAAGGCTGAGACCTGGGGCTTTTTAGTCTGGAGAGAAGATCAAATAAATGTATGTAAATATATGAAGGTAAGGGGTCGGGAAGGATGAAACAGCCTCTTCTTACCTGTGCTCTCTGATAGGATAAGAAGCAATGGATTTAAACTACAGCACAGGATGTCTTCCTCAATGTGAGGAAGAGCTTCTTTACAGTAAGGGTCACAGAGCACTGTAACAGAATCCTCAAAGAGGTTGTGGAGTCTCCTTCTCTGGAGACTTCCAAGACCTGTCTGGATATGTTCCTGTGCAACCTACACTAGATTATATGGTCCTGCTTTGGCTGGGGTATTTGACTCAATGATCTCTGCAGGTCACTTCCAACCCATAATATCCTGTGATGGCATTCTCAGAGAATGTTGTTCTGCATGCCAAGAAAAGCACAAAACCAGCATGTAAATGCATAACTCTAGTTTCCCAACAGTGAGAAACACTAAGTTAAGGGTGCCTGGCTTTTTAATGCTAACATTACTGTAATGTAGTTCTCCTATGCAGAATTTCAAGCTGTTTTAATCAGCATCCTCTAACCCACAGGGCATCCACAGTGTCAGATTCTTAATTTAACATGACAGTTCTCTGCCCTTTGAGCAAACTGAGAAAGCAGTAGCACCATTCTTCTGCTATCTTCCACTTGGACTGTCACTGAAGCAAAATGGAAGCACATGTTTTGATACTCGGTTTCAGTGAGGATTACATTACTGCAAGCAATAAAAAAAATCTAAGCATTTAGACATGGGAAGACCACATTTATTTACCTTACTGATTAGTTTCTTGGGATTTCCCTTGCATTTTACTTTCATTCTCAGTCTGTTGGTAGTATTTGTCCTTGTCACAGCTGCTGCACATTAACTCAGATTAATTTTGTACTTTTGTCTTGCCTCAGCTCCTGCCCATGTTGCTACTGTTTTATGCCATACAGCTTGGTAAGGTATGCCATTAATGCATTAAAAATAGTCACCTCAGTGTTTTAATACTAGTTAAGAATTCTGGAAAAGAAAGTCAACTTTTTTTTTTCCCAGATCTTTATCCATGTTCAGCACTCAAGTTCTCCAATACCTAGGAAACAGGATGTATCTCAAAAAATGGTACTGAAATTGTCTGAAATCCAGAAGTTACTCCAAGGTTTTTGCCAAGTCTGATGTGCAAAATTGAATGCCAGATGTAAGATGAGGGTAAGGGATTTTGGAAATAAACATGTTCTTGGTTAAAAAAATCAATTTATTAATTTGTTTCATATTCATCATTATCACTAAAAAAACCCGTAATATCTGGAACTGTGTAGTGCTTATTAAAGGACAGCTTATTTGTAGGTGGCACTAATGACTTAAGCAGAAATCAAATGTTGAGGCTAGAATGTTTACAAACAACTAACCACTTTCTGACCAAATTTTTTCTTTTATCTGTATACATAGTACCTGCAGAGGTGTGACAATGACCCTCTAAGACCATATTTTGATATAGCTACAGAACAGCTAAGTCATCTTTGCAAAGTTCAAACTATAGCATCAAATTGTGTCTGACAGGAGCACTTCAGCACAAATGTATACATTCCTTACACAATCTTATCAGATCAGCAACATTCACAAGTAGTTTTAGATTACATCATGCTCTTGCTACACCTAATTACTCAAGAGAAATGGAAAAAAAAACTAATTCATCATCCAGTGAAAACAAAGGACTACTTCAGACAAAAAAAAAAAAAAAAAAAAAAAAAANAAAACAAAACAGAAAACTACCCAAAACCATGAAACATTTCCTACTTACTGGCTGAAAGTGGAGAGCCCAGGAGAGATCCAACATTGATTGGAGGAGGTAGAGCTGATGCAAACCTCATTTGTGCTTCTCCACCATACCTAAGGATTACACACAAAGACAAGAATTCCTCACACTTCATACCCAGTCCACTTAATTTTCCTAAGAATTCACAGCATTTTTTTGGGGATTCTTTTTAAAGGAAAAGAATAAATGACAATCTTTCAGAACTGTTTTAGTGTACAATACTAGTATCTACAATAAGCCATCTTGTTTAAGGCAGCTAATTAGAATCTGTATCTTCAATTCCAAGGATGTGCAATACATAAGATACATAGATGACAAACAAATCCTCAATTTGTAGTGGATAAATAGCAAACCAACCCAAGCCAAAAAATATTATTCCTTTATGACCTAGAAACATCAGGCCTTGAACAGGGCAAGTCCATTTCAATATAAATTTCTTCAGTGCAACAATGAGCAGTATGGGGAACTGCAATATATTAAAAAGTACCCCAAATGAATGAAACAAAAAACCTAAGCCCTTCCCAAAAATTTAAAAATTTTCTTCCTCTTTTCCAGCTGTCTCAGTTGGTATCATTAAAGGTATTACCACACACTGCACTTCAATGAACTGGGATACTGTGAAGCAGATCAAGCACACAAAGAACACTTACACTGTGAATAGCCTCCTCTATATCCAAGAGGAAAACTAACCAGAACTATCCATACCAGAAGTTTTCTTTGTGGATGACCCTGGAATTCATGCAAAAGCATATTCCACCAGGTCTATGCTCATTTTAAAACACCTGCTCAGACAGCAGGTTAAAAAGCCTCTGCCATTATTTAGTGGCTGTAATAACTGTAATTGTAATATTCAGAGCAACCTGTAGTTGAGAATTACCTGAAAAATGCTCGAGTAGCCCATGCAGATACTTCTCTATCACATGCAGCAGTAGAACAGGCCAAGATAAGGCAAGTGGCACAGGCCTGATCCTCCTAGAAAGTATTATACTATTAGTGTAGTAACTCATCTTAGAAACACACAGAAGTTTTATTGCTCAATAACTAAAATACAAATACTTCTCACATCAGTTTTAGAAGGCAAGAAAATCAGCTCTTGTGATTTATAGACATGAAGTGGATCATAGTGAGGCATCCTGCTGTGGCAGGTAAGTTTGTTATACACAATTCTTAAACTCAGTACAAGTCTGTCACCTAATCATGACTAACGGTCATGCAATTTCTACAGAAATCTGCATTAAATTTGAACAAAACTATTCAAGTAACAGCATGCATATTCCAATTTTGTTAAAATAGCATTTAGTATGTACTACCAATGCACAAGAGAACAACCCCAGCAAGCATCAGTACTAATCAAGATGGTGATCCACAACAACTTTCCTCTTGTTTGTAATTTAAAAAGAAAACACCAATTACATATATCTACTCCTTCCAAGTGCAAAAAAGTAACTGTTTTGGAAACTCCTTCTCCCCTGAAGAGAGATCAACTACTAGATGAACTTCTTTCCTAAGCTCCATTGTCCTTTTGGTGAATTGAATTACACTTCCATTTTCAGATCTCTTAGAATGAGAAGGTATTTCTCATACAACTTATTTTATGTAGACAATGCAAGAAGAAAAAGCTAATACTTTAATCAGTACATGAAATGCTATGAACTTCTAGTTAACATCAAAAAAGATACTGAAGAAGTGATTAAGCTACATAAGTAGAATAAATCTTTTGGTTTTCATTAAAGGTTGAAAGCTCTTACCTGATGTAACTTGAAAAATCTTTCCATCTCTTCTCCATCTCCACCTACGTTGCTAACAAGCAGATGCCGCAACTGATCAACAGGTCTGAGTTTATGAAACATAAAGCTCCCCTAAAAGTAACCCCAAGTAAGTTAAACAAAATATCTTTACTCTGGCCATCTCTACAGCCCTTTCCCACAACACCTAACATTCTTAATTTTCTATGGTTAAACTATTAGATCGGGGTGTAACACTGATGGTGCCTAACACCCAGCTCCATTCACATGCATAAAATTTTATATACTGAAATGCCATTGAACACTCCATAAACCAAATCAATTTTGCTGCTCTCTGTCTAACATGAAGTATGCAATACAAACATACAGAAAAGAAAGGCTTTATAGATCTTGAAAATCCACAACACTGCTTGGATAAAGAAAAACACATCTGAAGAATACATGATCAAGGGCATGGTAAGAATACACTGCATTCGCACAAAGTACTGGAGAGGGCCTGATGAGTGCCTTTAACAAAACAGTAGTCATTAAATAAACACAGCTTGGGTGTAGAAACAGCAAGACATTAATAACTGAACTTTTTTTTCCATCAGTTGCTTATTGGTTGAATGTTAAGTGCTCTAAAACACTATTAAATGCCATCAAAAAAGAGAACTTAGGAGTTTAACTTTTGTGTTTTTTGTTATGTTCCTGCAAAATAACACCTGGGACTTGCATGGCAAAGAAGAAATTATTCAGAACTTTAATTGCTAACAACATTTACTCAAACTATCTCCAGCATCTGCCCCAGATTCATTAATGATGAATAAAACAATCATGAGTATAACCAAGGCCAAAATAACTTTGCAGAAAGTCTTTATCTAGAATGGGTCTGCTGAGACCTACGAGAACTATTAAAACACTGTACAAAAGCAGTTGCCCCAACAGCTTTCAGTAAATTTCAAATATGCATGAATGATTTTAGGAAAGGGGAAGAAGATTTGCTAGTGTCAAGGATATAATCCCTAAAACATTTCCAAAATCAATAAATATTTACAGATTTCAATATGCCTTCCAACTTTAAACTTATTCTTCTGATTTCCCCTAACATAAAAGCAACAACTCACCTGGGCAGAAAGCAGAACAAACTTCTTAGGTGGCAGCATGTGTTGCTGCACAACAACAGGTGAATCAGTTATTGGAATAATGTCTTTATTTAGTGGTGTTACAATCTTCTGCAGTTTGAATTCATCAATTGCCGAAAGAGCCCAGGAATGTCCATCAACACGCGTGGTCATCTGAACAGTAGACAGGTATCATCTAAAGTGTTGCTAACAGACATGGATTTTGTACATCTGTGGTGCTATTTTGCTATTTATCACTGAAAATTATATAGAACTACTGTAGACAAAAGAAATTAAGTCAGTTCTTGTATTGTCTAATAGCACATTGCCAAATTTACAGCTATAGATACACTGCTGCTTTTGGGAGACATAATAGCTTGCATTTAAACGCAAATCAACTTGCAAAGTGGAATCCTCAAATGCTGCAGAAATGTAAAAAAGCAGCAACCTGCTAACCATATTAGGACTAAGTACCAAAGGCATAATGAATTTAGACTATTTATTAATGAAACAAAAAATACAGCAACCAGATCAGGAGGGCTTACAAGATTTTCACATCTAGCAGCAGTTGCTTCAGATGTAACCAAAGAAGAGGCAGAGAGACAGTCACGCTGTAGTGATGGAATTCCACAAGACTACATATGCTAACAAGGAAGAACTGCTGTTTGAGGAGATGCTAGTTGACATTACTGTCAAATGTCTTGAAATAGAGAGTGGCCAGCATTTCAGATGTTCATGTGTAAGTTTTTGTAGGGAACAGATGTGGAATTACATGGCTCCTTTGTAAGTTATCAGAACAGCAGACAGAACAAAACCTGACTTTGAAACTAGTAATTTAAGTCTCTCCATTCACTCCAACTACCACTGCTCCTTCAACAATACTATTTTTCAACCTATCACTCCTATGTTTTAACAGCAGAGTGCAAATTTCCTTTAAAGCTGGATATACACTGTATGTTCTCCCTGAACTGATGTATGAAACAACTAAAGCCTTTACATCACCCATACAAACCTACTTATGCAACAAATGGGTTAAAATAAAACCAGGAAAAGTGAAATAACCAAGACATTAATTACATCTAAAATTTTGTGGCATAAAAAAAATTCCAAAGTTTTGATAACCTGTATTTTAAACAATCCTTGCTAAACCTAATGTGCATCAAAAGTCACTATGGACTGTGTAATTATGTCCTCCTGTGCTTGTGCACAATATGCAGCATGCTGTAGATAATATTTTTGAATGTTAATTAGAAGGCAACTGCACTTGATACACACAACATCTACAAAGTATGGCTGATACCAAGGAATCACTTCCCATTCACTGACAAAACTGGCTAGTTACTTTTGGTTTTCTTCGTAAGAATCCTAAACTCCTCATGGAAGTTTTCCATGAGCTATGAATCTCTTGCATAGCTATTATTCAAGTATCTTATAAGAAAGAATAAAAAGTATCTAGTTTCCATGAAAATCATATATACATTTGCTTTAGTACCTGTGTTTCCATCATTGGCTTTTGGAAAGGAAAAGAATCATGGTTGATACACCACAGGATGTCATGATCCTCATTTTCTGAAGCTGCCATCAGCAGGACCCCTGGAAAGAACAGTGATAACCAGTTTGTAAGTAAAAGTAGTAATTATGCTGTGGTGGGTTGAAATTACCCCCCTAAAAAATCACCAGAACAATTCAGATGGCTTGGAAGCAAATAAAGCTATATATTTACATCAAGCTAAAATTTACATAGTACAATGCATATGTGCAAAAGGATAATCACAATTTAGAAATACCACAAGGATCCTCACAGTGGTCCCCATAAATTGTTCTTCAAGCTCCCTGGATGAAGCCCAAAAGGGGCTAACTACCACCTTCTTCTTCCTCCTCACCCAGTGAGAAAACCAAGAAGGCTGCTACTTGTTGGCCAGACAGGTCAAAATAGGCCTATACATGTGCTGGCTTGCCCAGACATGTTTTTCTGCTCTCCTGTTTTGGGGAAAGGTAACCACAGGTAAAAGGACAAAAAACCTGGATCCACTGAGTCTAAGACCCAGGCTTGCCCAAACTTGTTTTCCTCCTGTTTGCATCCTGTGGTAAATAAAGCACATGCACTAGGCTTCTGCCAACCTTGTTCAAGGCCTACGCTCTTCACTAATATGGCTAATACAAGCCTGTGGTTTCACCTAATATGCTCAGCTTGGCTAACTGCCATTCTGATTGGCTATTCTGTGCCCAAAGGCCCACTAGTCTCAGGCTTTGATATAAAAACAGATGAACAAGTAACGCAATGTGCGTTGCCATTGTATTTGTGCCTTGACATTGTATCTGAGCCTGCTGCTGCTGCCCGTTGCCACTGGCAGTAATACTGCCTTACTGTTCATAGCATTAAGCTGTAACTCAGCTCTGCTGAACAGCCTGGAAACTGATTGCTTTGAGTTTACCAGGGAACAGCTTTAATCGCCTTCATGCGATATGCCCACATAGACAGTGTGACACCATGTTGAGGCTGTACATCTCAAGACATCCTGCCTACACCTGCCAAGATGAGCAGCCCTGGATGGGACACACAGATCCTTCAGAGAAATCAGGATAAGGTTGGAGATTGTCTACTTCCTTTCCCCAGCATCCTATGAAACCTGGTAGGAATCAGAAGTTTCAGCAGCCAACAAGGCAATTATCAGAATTTCCTGCAAGCGTTTGGGTACTATCTTAAATTGTTGCTAGCCCCTCAAGTCAGGACAGAAATAACATTTATGAGTAAACATCTTAAGCATTTTGAAATCCACATAGCCTTCTGCCCTAAGCAGAAAAGGGGCCTTGAGTCCATCTAGTGGGCAAGCAGGACAATTGACCACAAAAACCTCTTCCTGTTCAGTTAACATTTATATATTATTGCTAGTAATAACTAGATCTAGTTACTGTTTATGTTATGTGTTCCATGACTGTTGCAAATGAACCAGTTATTATTAAAAACTCTCACCACCTCTACTTAATGTCAAAATCAATAAACAATAATAATTTTCAATTAGTATCTTGCCTCGATTAATTGCCTCTCCATTACACTACTGTTACTCAACCAAAGCTAGTACAGAAATCAGCATGAAGGAGGGAAGAGCAAGAGCAAACAGGAGGCAGCAAGGCAAAGAAAGAAAATAGTTTACACAGCAGATTATATACTGGTCCAGCAAACAAATGAAGTTATAGATTTATCTTACTGTTGTTCTTTTGCATCCAATACAATTCTTTAAATGAAACTAGAGTGTTAACTTTGTCACTTAAGATGCAAATTGACTATTTCATTCCTTATTGACCAAAAAAAAAAAAATCTAAAGAAAAATCAGTCTTTAAGTCTTAATCTTGCAGTTTGAACAGTAAACAGTATCTGAGTTTGTGTATTATAGGGTTCTTTTAACATTATTTGCCATCTACTCTCAAAGAGAGACCAGAACAGATAAAACACATGTCAAAAATTAGACATTTAAGCAGATCATGTAGGAAAAATATTCAGGAATAACTCCAAGGATAAAACCCAGTATGTATGACCAAAAGTCAGCAATGTAGAGACATATCTGCAGTACTTACGATTTGGCCTAGAATCAGAAGTAAGAAATCTGGGACCATATGGCAATTCTTTGTATCTTATTGTAATATCAGGAGCCAAACAAGTTAAAAAAATACACTCAGCATGAGGCACTAAATGGGTAAGAAGCCTATTTTACCCTCTGCTTTCAAGAACTAATCACATATGGCTGGAGACATGTAGGCAAATTTGAATACATCACATTTTACAGGGACATTAGGAGAAAAAAAAAATATTGACACGTTAAGATAGTTCTCTGAACACTGCAGATGAACTAAATTCTGATAAGTGACAACCTTATAGTTTCAAAACCTCTCTGATGAATACACAAGTCATGCTTAATTTGCAATTATCGCCACTGCTTCAAACTCTTCAGTATCACCATCATACTTCTGTATAGCAGTGACAAAACACAAAAGCCTCCTGACCAAACAAACAAAAAAAATCCATCTGAGCTATATTCCACCGCTTACCTTTGCTATATAGAGCTCTGTGAACTTTTGCAGGTTTCTCCACATTAGAAGAAGCTGAAAACCCAGGTGGTAAACGGACATGAACCAAGGTTAACATAGAAGGGCGAGCTGTTGGATGCTTAAATTGTGAAGTACTGAAATACAGTCGGACACCTGAGCAAAAGAATTTAAGAGTCACAATTTTACCAGCGTGAATATTATTTATCACTTTGATTAAGTGGTGAACTACAAATGCTTTCTTACCTGCATGTGTGATTGCTAGTAGCTGACAGTCAATGGATTCAGAATTTTCTATCACTGCTATTTGAACAATAGGCTTGAACACAGAACGGTCTATTGTTCTAAAAAAAAAAAAATTAACAGAGGCACATACAATCCGAGTCCAACTAGATAAGCAAAACATTTTCTCCAAAACTATTAGCCTTAAAGGAAGCTTTTTACATTGTAACTGTCATACATCTACCTGGCAACGCTTGCAGCAGCAGAAACAACAGCATTTTGTGAAAGAGAAGTAACTCTGGTCATTCCTTCACCATCTTGTCCCAGATCATAAACCTGTAATTGAGTAATACAGCCCAGTGATTTTTGGACAAATTAATAAAGCCTCACCCAAGAAGTAGCAACTCAAACTCTACTTTCACTTTATCCTCATGTTCCCACATAGTTGAGTGTAAGATCGAACAGATACTCTAACAAATGAGGTATTTCAGGTCTTCAGCAGACACTTTGTTACAAAAAGATAACCCTGAGTAACATTCTGACTCATATACAGAAAATTTCCAGGTACTGAAGAAAACTTTACAAGTTGAATACATGTTAGTAATATAGCAAACAGAAACTAGAAGTCAACATACTTGCAGCACTCCTTTTTCTGAGCGGGTGTATAAGATATTTCGAGAGTTGTCAATGGCAATTTGAACCACAGGATCTGGGGGAGGGGGGAAAATAAGGGAGAACCAGGAAATCAATGGATTTGGTGAAAACAAGGCAGTTAATAATACTACAGATATTCTAAGTTAAAAACGGCAGGAGTCCCTCACTGGACTCCTAACAGAAGGGATTTATAATTAAAATAAAATTTAACACAATTGAAAAACAAAAATTGAAAACTGGTTCACTAAACAACGAAATAGATTCTGCTTGCAGCAGTCCTTCTAAACACATAAAATTTTTTACTACATAACATCATCATTAGACGTATGTCAAACTCTCCAGGCTTTAGTATCTATATCCTGAACCAGACACACAACATAAACAACACAACCCTTATATAGTCATGAACTGCTGCAAAAGTCATTAACAATAAACTCTGAGTAAGTAAATTAATAATATTGCTAAGAAGTCAGACTTAATAGAAGAGTATATTAAATTGCTGGGTAAGTCTTTAACATCAGTACTCACCATCCTGTGAGAATGTGAACTGTAGAAATGAGGGAACAAGGAAAGACAGCATGCTCCTTGAATGATTAATTTTTCTGCAGCGCTGGCTGAACCAGCCTGCTTCAGCCTGTATTTTGAAACAAATAATGTTAAAATTAAAAACAAAACAAAGTTACATTAAAAAAAATTAACAGCACAAGTACAAAAGGTAAACATCTAAGTACCCAACACTGATCAGATATTTCAAGTACGCATTATTCAGTGGAAATTCATGAACATTACAAGTGCAATTTTACATTAAAAAAAGGGTGCAGGACATCTCAGATTTAATTTTATTTTTTAACCTGACCAAAGCTGCATTGCTATTCCCCATATAATTACTACTACTTCTAAGAAAATACACCTATACTAAGGTGGACAATAAGATATCCATGGGATGGGAATGTGTCCTTGTGGCCAAGGAAGCCAATGGGATCCTAGGGTGCATTAGGAGGAGTGTGGCCAGCAGACTGCGGGAAGTTCTCCTCTCCTTCTACTCCACCCTGGTGAGACATCACCGGGAATACTGCATTCTTTTTTGGGCACTGCAATTAAGGAGGGACAGGGATCTACTGGAGAGAGTCCAATGGAGGGCTACAAAGATGATTAAGAGGCTTGAGCACTGCCTTACGAGGAGAGGCTAAGTGATCTGGTGCTTTTTTATCTGGTGAACAGAAGACAGAGGGGATCTAATCAATGTTTATAAAAATCTGAGGGCTGGGGATCAAGAGGGAGGGGACAGCCTCTCCTCCGCTGCACCCTGTGATAGGGCAAGAAGTAACGGGTAAAAATGACAGCACAGCAAGTTCCACCTCAATATGAAGAACTACTCTACTGTAAGAGTAATAGAGTACTGGAACAGGCTGTCCAGAGTAGTTGTAGAGGCTTTTTCTCCAGAGGCTTTCAAGACCCATCTGGATGCGTTCCTGTGTGATCTGTGCTATATTATGGTCCTGCTCTGGCAGGAGACTGGACTCGATCTATGGAGGTCCCTTCTAATCCCTAACATCCTGTCAGCCTGTGTCAGAGCTTTCTTGCAACCAAGCTAAGCAATGTAATTACAGAAGGAAAAAAACTGGAAGATCTTATATGTTTTAGAACTCCTAGCGAGTAGACGGAACCCTCATTGAACAATGAAAATGGTCCATGTGTGAAATCTGTAGTCACCTGGTATGCTACTTCATACAAGCAGCCATCTTTCCCCGCCAAAAAGATACGCCCGTTATCAGTAGATGTTATCGCCAGAATGTATGTATTGTCAGTAGGAAGTGAATAGAGAGGATCTGGCAGCAGCTCCATGCCTCCAGACATACTGTCATTGAGTGATCCAGTACCTTAAAATACATAAATTAGCCTTAAGTTCTTCTAAGATATATTATAGGTCTGTGACTAAAAGCATTTTGAAAACAGGAAAAATGGCAGCAGATCTCAAAATTACTAAGTACATTCTGCAATACATATTTCCCAAGGTGAGCTGCAGAGTAACATTCTGCTTTAAAAAAAAAAAAAAAAAAAAACACCTCTCCATGTACATTTCAAAGTACAGATACATAATGTTTTTAATTTCTATTCATTTTCATCCCTCAAACCAAACAAGTCCAAACCACAGATTTTTCCTTCCCCCGTCCCCCTCTCATTTACATGGAGCTAGCATAAAAAATAAAAAATAAAATAAAATAAAAAAAAAAATCATATTTCTCTCGCTTTCTGAAAACAACTCCGTATTTTCTCAGTTAATACACATATACTACTAAAAAACACAATATCAGGTTTTCAGTTTCTGTGGTTGGGACACAAATGCCAGGTTAAACTGTCTCAAGATTCACACCTGTGTCTTCTCTCCCTCTGCAATATGCCAGTAAATTAACAGAATTTTTTTCAAAGAGCAGGACTACATGCCCTTTTTATGGCAAACAGCTCAGGAACACTGTTCAAAGCTCCTTATGCGAGACCAGGATCCAGCAAGAGCACAACCACTAAAATTACTTCCCTCTCTCTATAACATGACTTAAATTCGCAAGGTGCACGTGGCATTGGCTTGCTTTGCTGTAATTTGGGTTTTTTGCTTTGTTTTGGGAGTTGTTTGGACTTTTGTGGGGAGGAGGGGTTACTTGTTTTAAATAAGAGGCATGTGTACTTGTTGAAGCATAGCTGAATATGAGGAGATGAGAAATCTACCTGCTTGTATATTAGCGCAGCTCAGTCCTAAAATCACAATGTCCACAGGAGTAGCCAGAATAAGTAAGTGTCGTACATGAGGCTGGAAGATACCTAAGGAAAGGTAGAAAATGAAATTTTAGTTTGCACCAACCACTCAGACAAGAATGTATCCACTGGAGAGATATATCAAATACAACCAATTCTTCTCATCAGTTAAAACCTCATGATCTGTGAAATTCTGGAATTAAGAAAGAGTTAGAAATCTACCTTCCAGTTCAAGAATTGGAGGATCTTTAAAAATTACTTTTTTTTTCTCCTTACAAACTCTCTTCTTTTAAATTCATCCCTACTGCAAATTCAATTTTTACTTCAACATTATTTAAGCAGTAGCTACCAAAAGAACAAGGAAGGTTAGAAACCTGGAACTCACGTACATTATCACATGAATGTGTAATTCATAACCAGGACAAGTGTTAAGTGCATGACATAGCTAAAAACCAAACAAAACAAGCTTGCCAGTGTGGTTTGTAATTAATTTCACATTTCTACAAATGAAACAAACCCATGTATCATGTGTGTTACATTAAGGATAATATCCTGATGTTTGCCTGTCTCAGATTCCAGGACTCTTACTGGAACTATTTGATAAAATAAACATTTACCTCTCTTTCAAGTACCCAATAAGGATTTGCTCTAACACAGGTTCAAAAACTTAAAGCAATTAAATGGTTTAATTGTTCAAAGCAGTAGTTACAGCAGGTTCAGGATTACCAGTGATAAATGCACTAACTTCAATCTGGTCTCAGGTCAAACTTTTACAGGATGTAACAGAAATGCTGCAAAGATTAAGTGGTATATTAAAGGCACAATTCTCAACAAGAAAGTTTGGGTGAAGGAAAGGGTGCACAGCCTATCAGCCACCTTCAATTCACAGCTGCCACAGCTAGTGGGGATGCTAATCCTGGCCACTCTTCATATCCTTCCTTGGTCCTAGTACCAGTGCTATTAGCATGAATGTGCCCTGATGCCAGAGGCAACATGCGTCTCTCTCAGGAGTTTTACATCCCAGCCCAGGCTGTCCCTGCCTTCTAGGTGACATTTAGCATGATTTGAGAGGAAAGTTGAACTATGTATGACTGTGTTTAGCATGTACTTAATTTTCCTTATTAGTATATTGCATGCAGTCAAGTTTAATATTAAATTTGGAGCTAATTACATAAAGGTCTTTGCTCAGTCACCTCAACCCTCAGAATCTGCTTTGAAGAGTGGACTGTTTATGTTATTTGAACTCCATCTCACCACTTTTAGCCAAAACAGGGTCATCTTATCTTCACATCACTCCTTCCTTCAGCTATTTGGCAGGCCAGCTTCATGAATCTTCATTTAACAGAAGCAGCTGCTGACTGTAAAAGGCCCTGACCCTGAAGTGCATTAAATGAACTTGCTTTTCTGTCCCACATCAAGCTAGACACAAACCACAGATTTTCATAGGCATATATTAAAAAAAACATGGAAGATTAAATAACTGCCTAACTCTAGTCACTGTCATAGTCCTTACCTCCCTTTGGCTTTGCAAGACCCACTGCAAGAATAGTCTCACTAAGGCCATCAAAACATGCCAGATCTCCCCTGTCAAACAAACAACACAGAAAATCCCAATGTATTTGCATAAAACTTGTCACATAATACCACATATCAAAGTAATAACATCAGGTTCTGTATACTTAGAAGTTTGTAACACTTTGTGTAAAACTTAAACAATCTATATCTTCTGTGAAACGAAGTATCTGCAATGTTGATTAACATCAAGAGGGAATCACTTTTTTTTCCCCATGTAAATCACCTAATCCAGGAATTCTGAACCATCTCCCTAGTGCCTTATAATTAACACTATGCAGTGTTGCTTCACTTGAAACATGTGTTTAATATACCGTGACACAATATAGACATATGCCATTGTGAGCCAATCTAAACTTTAAGCATCTCAGAAAATGCAACAATATATACAAAACAATTCTTACTGACAGAACTCTTACTGTGAAGATGAATAAAGAAACCAACCTGGGAATGATAAACACGTCTGTTGTTTTAAAAATTAACAACTGTGTTTTCCTTTTCATGCATCTTTAAAATAAGCTATGAAGGACACCTTCAATAACAATGCTACAAAGTACTAATGGCATGTTATTTATCATTGTGGGTCACAGTACATGCCTCAGAGTATTTACTAAATCTGCTTAGAAACATTAGGAGATTAGTATTAATTTTCTTCCCACTTCTTTGGCATAAGCAAAGCCCTAGCATAAACACAGCTGAAACTTCAGAATATAACCTAGGTCTAATCATGGGCAAGTGCATTATCCTCTGTGTTGGTTTGAGCTAATTGGAGAATTTGTGTGAAAAATTAGACTGCTGCCTGAGAGTGAGAAATTAAACACTATGTCCCTTCACCCAGTTTTGAATGAGAGAGAAGAAAGAAGGTTGTTTTAGAATGTTCCCAAAACATCCAGATAAGGCAGTGTGCTTGCGCAGTTCAGTCGGCTCTGGGTCGAGCAGGCTTCACCAGCTTCTTTCCTTTGTCCCTCTGCCTTTGAAATAATTCAGAGTAAAATTACTAAAACCATTCATTCCTTCCTGCCACTAATCTTTCTGACCGATCTTCAGCTTATCTGCAGCATCATCAAGTGGTGAGATAAAGCTGGGGGAAGGAGGGAGAGGTGGTAGGTGGGGTTTGGTTTCCCTCTCCTGGGGATTTTGGTCTCCAGGAGGGGTGTGGTGTCTGTATTTCTATTCTACTGTATATTTCTGTAAATATCTGTTATATCTTGTAAATATTTGCTTGTATATTTGCATTGCTGTAAATATAAGCTTCATTTATTAACTTCCAGTGTGTTTTTTCTGAGTTTTAGCCGGGGTTCTAAAAGGTGGGGGGGCAGGTCACTGCAAACCCACTACATCCTCTCTTTCATATATAGATTATTTGGCAGCAGTACTGTTAACTCTTAAAACCCCCTAAACACTTATTATTCGGAAGTCCTGGTAAAAATCTAAAAGTAATCAATATTGTTAAACTCAACACCTCTGTGCTATCAATAAACTATCTCGCACTACTGCAATTGCATAAATCTTGTATAATGTCAGTAAAATCTAATTGAGAACATGTTCTCTACATACCCGTCTTCATAGTTCCACATAAAGATGTCACTGTCAATGGTCAGCCAAGCTCTGCTGATTTCTGGAAATACTCCCATCATACAGTTGCACTGCATATCTGAAGTGCTGCTGATGTAAGGACTAAATGCATTTAGGCTAGCAAAGGCAAAATCATTGTAACATTAGAAAAAAAAACCAAACTCTTTATCTACAGTAGGACAAAAACTGCTTACCAGACACATTTCAACTCCAGCAGCATCAGTAGACAAAGGGAACCTTGCTACTATTTACAAGTATGATGAAGTGAGTGAGTGAGGACAGTATCAAAGCTCACTGCAGCAAAGACTGGGGAAGAAGACTGCAGAAAAACATTTTTTCCTAGTATTAGTACTTACAAAATCTAACACAGTATTTTTCATAAGGATACGTCCAAATTGTTCCACTAGCTCTGGCGGAAGAGGGACTCTCCGAACTGAGCTGATCTCTGGAAGATTAGGTATTGATAGCAAACCTGGTCCTTGCAAAGGATAATCCATATCTGCCATACCAGAAACAGTAGGGTTACCTGAAAGTAAGAGTAACAACAAAAAAAATTAGATTTTTTTCATAAAGAGAAACTCAATAGAAAGGTTTCATATCTTCATCTTAACCTGAATGTTTCCTATTTTGTGAAATCAAAATTAGATTAATTGCATTTTACATTTTATCTTAGATTACTAACACAGGCCTTCAGACTAAGCAGAAAAAAGGTCTTGATACTGCAGATTTTCAGCATGTAAATGCTACTACTCTGTGGCTGCAAACAAAGAACTCTGTAGGAGCAGGACCATAAACAAAAAATCCAAATCTTGAATCACACACGAACAAACATTTGCAAGCAAACTCTTACCATAATTCATCTGGACCCCTGCCTATTTTTTACTTCTCTTTCCCTGTGATACTCTCCAGATCCTTTTTCACCATATATCTGGACACCAAAAATACCATGTCAACAACCTAGAAAAACTAATCTGTCCTCCTAGTACCAAGTTAAAAAAACCACACACAGGCAGTATTTCATGTGATTTGTATCAACGATGGTTATAT
>VWZI01021484.1:173-11068 GCA_013396835.1 Psilopogon haemacephalus
ACTTCCCTGGAGGTGTTTAAGGGCAGGCTGGGTGAGGCTGTGGGCAGCCTGATCTAGGGTAGGTTGTCCCTGGGCATGGCAGGGTGATTGGCACTAGATGATCCTTGTGGTCCCTTCCAACCCTGACTGATTCCATGATTCTATGATGTGTTTCATGCAGGAGATAAACGAAGGTAGATGGGCCAGGGGGGTTTAACAGCAGGAAAGAAGTTACTGAAATTATTCAGATCCAGCTAGAAAGGGAAGCAGCCAGAGTAGCTCAAGCAGCAATAACAGCTCTGTCTTATCTATGTTTGGGTTATAACTCTTAAACTTTTTTTTTTTCCTTTTCAGTAAACCTCTGAGTTAAGTAGCATCATCAGTGTTGTTTACCTCTCTCAGCCTATAGTCTAATTTCTCATTCAAATCCTCCAACTAGTTCAAACCAGCACAATCCACCCCTTTCTACTTCACTCAGAGTTTACTGAGAATTATATGTTCAAACCAGCACACCCACTTGGATGCATTCCTGTGTGAACTACCCTTGGCAGGGAGGTTGGAATCGATGATCTGTGGAGGTCCTTTCCCAACCTCTAAAGTTCTGTGATTCTTTGACTTGCAGCCTGGGCCAAGCCTCTAAGGCTTTAAAAGCAATCATGTGAGTTAGAAGTTTTCTTTTTTGTTTTGTTTGGTTTTTTTTCTTGACTTGCTTTCCAGTTCACATACTACTTACCCTTGTTTTAAAAGCTCTGTTCAGTTTCACATCATTTCAGCTATCTTTGATGTAGTTCCCTACCATTAAAAAAATAAAATGGAAGGAAGGTGTTCTAATACTAGACACTAAAGTAACATTGGCAACTTGGAGTTTAGTCTGTGTTTAGAAGAGTTGTGATTGTTCCCAATGGGTGCATTTTCTGGTTTTGAGAAGCCGTTGATTTGTTATGTTGGAAAGAGCTCCACCAGCAAGTGGAATGAGTTTTTCCTACAGACAGGAAGGTAGTTCACATGGCTTAGTACCAAATACTGTCCTGGTTTTTTTTTTTTACTTCAGTACAAGGGTTTTGCTCTTGATAGTTCAGTTTCAGTGACCCACAGTGTGATTTGCTGGTATCATTCAAAAAGGGCAAGAAGAAAAACCCAGGCAGCCTACAGACCAGTCAGCCTCATCTCCATCCCTAGAAAGCTGATGGAGAAGCTCATCCTGGAGACGATCTCTAACCACATGGAAGAAAAAAGGGTCAGCAGGAAGAGCCAAAATGGATTTACCAAGGGGAAAATCCTGTTTTGACTAATCTGAAAGCCTTCTGTGATGTTGTGACTTGAGTGGATAGATGCAGGGAGAGCAGTGGAAGTGATCTGTCTTGATTTTAACAAGGCTTTTGGCACTGTCTGCTGTAAAAATCTTGTAGGTGAGCTTAGGAAGTGGATCACAGAATCATAGAATGGTTTAGGTTGGAAGAGACCTCAATGATCATCCAGTTCCAACCCCCCTGTGCCATAGGCAGGGACCCCTGCCACTAGATGAGGATGCTCAAGACCTCGTCCAGCCTGGACTTGAACACCTCCAGGGAGGGAGCAGACACAACCTCCCTGGGCAACCTGTTCCAGAGTCTTGCCACCCTCACTGTGAAGAACTTTCTCCTAACATCCAGTTTAAATCTCCCCTCTGCCAGTTTGAACCCATTCCCCCTCATCCTGTCATTACAAGACCTTGTGAACAGTCCCTCCCCAGCCCTCTTGTAGACCCCCTTCAGATACTGGAAGGTTGCTACAAGGTCTCCTGGAAGCCTTCTCTTCTCCAGGCTGAAAAGTCCCAACTCTCTCAGCCTGTCCTCATAGCAGAGCTGCTGCAGCCCTCTGATCATCTTTGTGCCCTCCTCTGGACTCTCTCCAGCAGTTCCATGTCCTTCTTGTGCTGGGGATGGTGAGATGGGTTGAGAATTGGCTGTACAGTAAGGGTTGAGTTCAGTGTCACAGAGCCTAGTTGGAAGTCTGTAGCAAGTGGTGTTCCCCAGAGGTCAGTGATGGGTCCAGTTGTGTCGAACATATTCATTAACATTCTGGATGAAGAGACAGAGCATAGCCTCTGCAAGTTTGGTGATGATGCAAAACTGGGAGCAGTGGCTGACACACCAGAAGGCTGTGCTGCCATTCAGTGAGACCTGGAGAGGCTGGAGAGCTGGGCAGATGGGAACTTAATGAGGTTTGACAAGAACAAGAGAAGAGTTTGCACCTGGGGGTAGAAAATAACACCATGCAGCAGTAGAGATTAGGTGTTGATCTGCTGGAAAGCAGCTCCATAGAGAAGGACCTCGGAGCCCTAGTGGACAGTAAGTTGTCAGTGGGACAACTATGTGCCTTTGTGGCCAAGAAGGCCAATGGTGTCTTGAGGTGCATTGCGGGGGGATGTGGCTAGCAGATGAAGTGACTACTCTGCCCTGGAGAGATCACACTTGAAGTGTCATGTCCAGTTCAGAAGGTAGTCCAACAGAGGCCTATGAGGTGATTAAGGGACTAGAACATGTCTCCTGAGGAAAGGTGCAGACAGTTGGGGCTTCTTGTCTGGAGAAGACTGAGAGGGGGATCTTACCAGTGTTTACAAATATCTGAGGGGTGGGTGTCAAGAAGAAGTTCTTCAGGAAGTCTCCTGTCAGCGTTGTGTTTTGATAAGAGGAGTGGCATAACTGAGACAAAGTGGAGGGGTACAAAGGACACAGACTGGAACACAGAAAGTTCCACCTCAGCATGAGGGAAAACTTGGAACCAGGCTGCCCACAGAAGTTGTGGAGTTTTCTCTGGAAACTTTTAAAACCCACCTGGATACATTCATGTGTGGCTTGCCCCCAGTGATCTTGCTTTGGCTGGAGAGGTTGGACTCCTGCTTGGGTGGCAGTGGATGTGTTGCTACTCAGCACCCGACTATGCATTGCAGAGTATCAGGGTGAGGTTGGTAGCTCTTTTATCTCTTCACCACTAGTGTGATACTAGGATTCTCATAGCCTTCTCCTGACCCCCAGGCTCAGGAGATGTTCCCTTGTGTAGCTGATAACAGCTTTATGACCTACCTGGAGTCACACAAGGGTGACAAATGAACAGGATTTTGGAGCCCAGGTTGCACGTCCCCAGGTGTGGGATGGCACCATGACATGCTGGCAAGGAAGATGGGTGGTTTGGAGATGGGGGTTTCCTGAAGAGTTCTTAATCTGAAAAGTCAGAAGGATGGGAAGACTTTCAAGACCTGTCTGGATGTATTCCTGTGTGACTTGCACTAGATTCTATGATCCTGCTCGGGCAGGGCAGTTGGACTCGATGGTCTTCAGAGGTCCTTCTAAGCCCTAACATCCTGTGATCCTCTGATCTTCAGAGGTCCCTTCCAACCACTAACATCCTGTGATCCTCTGATCTTCAGAGGTCCCTTCCAACCACTAACATCCTGTGATCCTCTGATCTTCAGAGGTCCCTTCCAACCACTAACATTCTGTGATCCTCTGATCTTCAGAGGTCCCTTCCAACCACTAACATCCTCTGATCCTCTGATCTCCAGAGGCCCCTTCCATGCTATGATTAGGAAGTAAAGGTGATAGTTCATTACATCCAGCTGTGTGAGCTGACACAAGCAGGATGTAGGCACTGCAACACAGCCCATGAAGGAGATGCAGAGGGTAGGTCTGTTCTCCTTGCCTGCAAACTGGGGGACTGGGGTGGAAGCACACAAGCAGGAACAGAGCCACCACAGCTTCATTCACGTTAGAGCAAAAAAAGCTTCTCAGCATGCTGCTTTCCCCTGTACATCGAGGATTCTTGCAGGCAGTACTTTTCCACTGCCTAGGTCTTTCCCACAGCAGGGGCAGGAATTTCTAGCATCGAGTAAAGGGGCTTGAAAGGCATCTAGTAAGATGCCTCTGAGTCCTTCACAGACCCGTGTTGTCTGAACAAAGATGTTCTGCTTTTGTCAAGCACACAAAGGTAAGCAGCAGGCAGAGTGATGCATGTGTTTCCCTGCACTCCAGCTGCAAGCTACTTAAGCCTGTCCACAACCCTCCTCACCAGTCTGTCACTCTTTGCCCACACCACTGTATTGATTGTGGGCTATTGAAGAGGCTGAAATTATAAATTATGTAGCTTTTATAATTTCCAAAGCCGCACCCACAATCTGTGTGTAGATTAGTTTAAGTTTGGGTTCTAATTCAGTCGGGAAAAGTCTTCACAATGATGCCTTTTCTTGTAATTCAGGAAAAAATCAGAAAATGGAAAGGTTTGGGCATGAAACTTGCCCTGCTTACAGATGGGAGACTGTCTCAAAGTCCGTGCGAGGTTCGTGTCTCCAGGTCCTTGCAAGTCCAAGCAAGTCCTGCTCCAATCTGTCCAGCTGCCATATATATACTGAGGTGATTTGTTGCCTCACTGTTCAAGCCCACAGAGGGTGGGAGAAGGCACTTCACACTTATTGTACTAAGCCTCTGGTGACAGAGGTGGGGAGGGAGGAAGACAGTTTCCTGCCCCATTCACACCTCTGGTGGGGCAGTGGACTGGGGTGTGCCCTGCCAAAGTTCACACCTCATTCAAACCTCTGGTGGGGCAGTGCCCTGCTCTGCCACAACCACCATTCTGGATTACGATGAGGCATCTTTTCTCTGGGTTGGGTGTGCAAACTCCTGTGAGACGTGATGGAAGAACAGGAAAACTTTTTTAAATTGCAGAAGCAATTCTCACTTTGCCTTGTCACAGGGATACATCTTCAGCCTGCAGGTGTAGAGAACTCTTAGCTACTCAGTGAGTAAAAGAGAGCTACCATGTTGCAGTCATACCTGTGAGGTTATCATGGAATCATGGAATGGTTTAGGTTGGAAGGGACCTCAAAGGTCAGCAGGTTCCAACCCCCCACCATAGGCAGGGACACCTCCCACTAGAACAGGTCGCTCAAGACCTCATCCAACCTGGCCTTCAACACCTCCAGGCAGGGAGCAGCCACAACCTCCCTGGGCAGCCTATGCCTATGTTTTCACACTGTTCTCACACAGACAAATTTGAATGTTGTTGTCTTTTTCAGGTGTGTGGTGTGCATGTGTGATTTTGAGTCAAGGCAGCTACTTAGAGTCTTACCCTGTAACCATGAGTTCCATGCCAAGTGTGTTGACAAGTGGCTGAAGGTAAGAACAAACAAAGAAATACATAAATCCTGTCTTTCAGGGTATATCTGGTGAAGTCTGGGCATTGGGGGGCAGGGAAAGTATTTTGCTGGTCCACTGCATCTGGTTTCATGTTTGTAATACTTGGGCTGGAAATGCTGAGGGAGTGGAAGCGCTGCCTACTGAGACTATTTTTCTAACAACTGATGAGGGATCCTTCTTTGTTACCTTTGGCACGAGGGAGAACGAACAGAAAGAGAATTTTCAGTGACAGATCTTAGCAGTGTTTTCCCTTTGACTGTTGAATTCAAGCAGTCTGTGAAATTAAAGAGGAGAAAAAAGAGCAGAATGTAGGAGTCTTAGTGATCGTAGTGGTTTTAACTGTTTCATCTATCCAGCACAGCGAGAATGAGTACTGATACTTGGGTATGAGTGTTACTTTCTGGAGTAAATGAAACTTTGTACGTGTGTATAACCTCCCTAAAGGGAGGCTGTAGCCAGGTGGGGTTGGTCTCTTCTCTCAGGCAACCAGCAACAGAAGGAGGAGACACAGTCTCAAGTTGTGCCAGGGGAGGTATAGGCTGGTGAGATGGTTCAGCAGTTCTCCATCCCCCCCACATCTCTGAAATAACCCAGGCTAGACTCAGCCAGCTGGAAGTTAAGGAATGAAGCTTTATCTGTACAGCTTTGCACAATATCCAAGCAGATATTTACAATATATTACAGATATTTACAGATATATACAGTGAAAAGGTAATACAGAAACACCACAGCCCTCCCAGAGATCAGAGTCCCCCAGGAGGGGTTCCCAACCACTCTTCCACCTTTCCCCCACCACCCAGTCTTATCCCAGTATCTGTCTTACGTGCCAGGTAAACAGGGAAGATCAGCTGGGAGTGTTAGAAGTAGGAAATTGGTTAGTTGGGTTACACAGATTCACCATTGCCAAGGAGAGAGAGAGCAGCAGCCAGAGCAACCTGAAGCAGCTCTGTCTTATCTGTGTTTGGGTTCTTATACATCTTGGCAAACCCATGAGTGGAATAGATGAAATTTTGTTTTCCTTTCTTAGCCTATAATTTAATTTCTCATTAAAATTCTCCAATTAGCCTCAAACCAGCACAGATGGATATTAGGAGGATGTTCTCAACAGAGAGAGTGATTGGCATTGGATTGGGCTGCCCAGGGAGGTGGTGGAGTCACCATCCCTCAAGGTTTTCAAGAAAAGACTGAATGGGGCTGTTAGTGCTGGGTGCTAGGTTGGACTGGATGATCTTGGATGTCTCTTCCAACCTGGCTTATTCTATTCTATTCTATTCTATTCTATTCTATTCTATTCTATTCTATTCTATTCTATTCTATTCTATTCTATTCTATTCTATTCTATTCTATTCTATTCTATTCTATTCTATTCTATTCTACTCTATTCTACTCTATTCTACTCTATTCTATTCTACTCTATTCTACTCTATTCTATTCTATATACATGCATATGTATGTATACATGCACAGAGGGATTTTACCTATTTCAACAGAAACTATAGTTTCACAGAATCGTTGTGTGCTCTTCCAAAAGAACTTGTGCAGAAAAGGAAGGGTCTAAAATTAGGGCAGCCCAGTAAAAATGACAGAGAAAACAGCAGCAGTACATAAAGTATGAATAGAAAACATAAAGAAGTAGATGGTGATGGATAGACAACTCTACAAGCTGCATTACTGCTGCCAGGTAGATGTTGATCCCCATCATCCCTCACCTGGTTTTGATAGTCAGTTCTATCCAGCTTTAGTTCAGTCTCTGTGGTCTGTTGTGCAGATCATTTGGACCTGCAGTGATCCTGTTTTAATACAGGATACAGTCGCCTAGAGAATTACTGATGTTGTCTGTTACTTTGAACAAAGAAATAAAAATCCCTTCCCTGTGCTACTTCATAAAAGTAGGAAAATCCATGTCTTAGTCACATACTCAGCATGGGGAATGCAGAAGTCAAGTTAGCATTGACAGCATTCTTTTGGCTAACAAGATGCCGAGAACAGTGGGAACGATTATAAGAACTGGGGTATAAAATTATATGCTCTTGGCCTGCAGTGCCCATGCCAGGATAGGGCTTCCACAAAGTCTAGGGCCAGTGTGAACAAGTTCCACAGCAACCTTCATAACTGGTGTCCTTCGTCACCTGAATCCAGGCACCTACTTGAGAATCAGCACAGGTCATGGAAACAGTTAAGTGTTCTGTTGTCAGATTAAAAAGCCACATACACACACAGGCACTGCCCCACACAGTGTTATTGCCTCTATGTTAGAGGTGTGGTTTTTTACAGTGTGGTGGTTCAGCAGTTCCCCAAGCCCCCCAGACCCACACACACTTGGAAATAACCCAGGCTAGGACTCAGTCGGATGGAAGTTAATAAATGAAGCTTTGTATTTACAGCTTTGCACAATACACGAGCAGGTATTTACAATGTATAACAGATGTTCACAGATACATACAGTAAAAAGGTAATACCCAAAGGTCAGAATCCCCAAGAGGGGTTTCTAACCACCCCTACCACCCTTCCCCCCTCTCCAGTCTTATCTTCTATGCAGCAGATAAGCAAAGGTAGATCGGCCAGGGGGATTAGCAGCAGAAAAGAAATTAGTGAAATTATTCAGATCCAGCTATGAAAGCAGGGAGAGAGAGAGAGCCATGCAGCAGCAGCCACGGCCCAAAGCACTCTGTCTTATCTATGTTTGGGTTACAACTCTTAAACAATTTTTTTTCCTTTCTCAATAAAGCTGTGAGTGAAGTAGCATCATCAGTGCTTTCCTTTCTCATCCTGTAGTCTAATCTCTCATTCAAATCCTCCAATTAGTTCAAACCAGCACAATTCAGTAACCTCAGACTGAGGCTAGATTATACACTGTTGGTACTCTCCAATAGGTTTGGGTGCTCCTCTAGATTTGTCTTTTCACTGCGTGAAACTTTGTAAGTGATTTGTGGTATGGAGAGAGTATTCAAGGTGAGGATCCATTCTACTATGTGAAAAAAGAAGAGAGATCACTGAACACAGCCTAGGAGATAGTGGAAGTTATAGATCTGTGTAGGTTAAATTCACTACATAGATCTGCACACTTACGTTTTCACTGAAGATTTAGCCTGCTTTAGAAAAACTTGGACTGGTCCTGTAGTTGTGGGAACTATGAAGTACAGAATTTGGGGCAGGAGATAATAACTCTTCACTCTGCCCCTGATAAAGGAGATTTTTTTTTTTTTAACAGATGTTACATGTTTTGGTTTTGGCTTTTTTCTCATTTTTCGCTAAAGTGAAGTTTGCCTTTATTTGAAAAGAGAAGGGCAGAAATACTTTCTCCATAGCTTAAGGAATGTTACTTACCTCTCTTTTTTTTTAAGGAAGCTATAAAAGAGTCAGGGGACAATTTCAGCGAGTGCTTTACCCAAGGGCAGAATTCAGACCTGCTTGTGTGTGTTAGTTAAATGTCACGCCTGTTCTGTCAGGTTATCTTTTCCCCTAACCTCTCTTTCCCTTTCTACCTCCCTCTTCTCCCCCTTCCTTTCTCTTTGCTAAAACTCTTTCCCATTTCCCATGGTCTCCTTTAAGCTTTGACCACATCTGTATGATGGGTTTCTATGAGAATAAATGAGTAAACAGAGTCTGAAGAAATCTTGATTTCTTTCTGACAACAAAACACCCTACTATGGGACCTTTTATTTGCAGTCCAGGGTTGATACCCAGGCTGTGGTGGGTTTCTCTGCAGCATGCAGTGCAACACCTTACCTACATCCAGCTGGTTGCAATATACTATAACTTAATCTGCAACCATAAAGCCACTGTCACTTAAGAGAGAAAGCCTAGTTTGCTGCTTCTTTGTCTTGAAAGATAAAAGGCACCACTGTTTAGCTTTTGTTTTTGCAAGCATTTGTTTGAAGTGGTGATTTTATCACGCCCTGCTCTAGCAAACTTGTATTGGGTAGAAGCGAGCCACCCCTGAGCCCAAAAGCCCAATAAATACTCAATTTGATTTGGAAGTAAAAAGGTATAAAAACTTTAACAATAAATAGGAGGTAAAGTGGTTTTTTTTGGTTTTTTTTTGTTTTTTTTTTTTACAGAAGGTGGGAAAAAAAAGGGGAACCAGAATGCAGGATATGGGGAAATGAGGAAAATTACAGAGAGGCTGGGGAAAAGGGGAAGAAAGGGAACAAAATACACAAAAAAGAAATGCAACCCGTGGAAGGCAATTGAGTACAAATTATGGGATGGGTGATTTGATGTTGGATGAAGCAGGATGCAGGCTTTTTGTGATGAAATGCAGGTAGCTAGAGTTCCAAGTAAAATGGTGGTACCCCTCCACGTGTTGGCTGAGGAGCACATGGTGGTCTGGCATCAGAGCAGTGAGGAGTTGGCCAGGCAGGCAGGGCAGGAGAGAGAGAGAAGCCAAAATGTCTTCCCTTTTATAGCAAGCCCTTGGCAGGAAGTGGGAGATGCTAACTATGACACCTGGGGGCTGGTCAGATCATCCCCCAGGGAGGAGTCAGAAGGTCCCAAGTGGGCTTAACCCACTCCAAAATTGGAAAAAAAAAAAAAACAAAAAACCACATCTTATGCTCACTTTGTCTTCTCTTGTTTGGAGTGCTTGTAGTGGTTTAGCAGTTACCTGCCCCCCCGCCTTTTTATAAACCCCAGCTAGGACTCAAACACTGGAAGTTGATAAATGAAGCTTTATATTTACAGCAATGCACATCATGCAAGCAAATATTTACAAGGTATAACAGATATTTACAGATCTATACAATAAAAAGGTAATACAGAAACACCACAGCCCTCCCAGAGACCAAAATCCCCAAGAGGGGTAACCAACCACCCCCTACCACCTTTCCCCCCTTCCCCAGTCTTATCTCACCGCCTGTTGATGCTGCAGATAAGAGGAAGTAGATCAGCCAAGGGGGTTAGCAGGAAAGTAGTTAGTAGAATTACTGAGAATTAATTAACCAAGGCAAAGACAAAGGAGACCATGCAGAGAGAAGCAGCTGCAGCCAGAGCAGTCAGAAACTGTCTGATATCTAATGTTTGGGGTACAACACTTCATAAACCTTTTTTTTTCTTTCTCAGTAAAGCTCTGGGTGAAGTGACATCCTGTGTTTACCTCTCTCAGCCAGTAGTCTAATTTCTCACTTGAATTCTCCGATTAGCTCAAACCAGCACAGTGCTGTTGAATTCCTTTGCTGTGCTCATGTCAGTGTTGGCATGCACAACACCTTGGTCGTGTATTTGTCAGTGCAGTAAACCTCTCTTTTCTTTCTTGTCTTTACAGGCCAACCGTACCTGTCCAATCTGTAGAGCTGATGCTTCCGAAGTGCATCGTGATTCAGAATGACCAATTCTTCAGAGCACAAACCTGGTTTTGGGTGTTTCCTGGTCACATGTCCATACGAACTCTCCGTTGGAACTTTTTGCCCATGTGGCTTCCAGCCTGCCCTTTACACTAAAAGGTCAACAGACCTTAGTTTGCACTGTGTGACTTAAATCAACTATAAAGCTTATAACTAGTCTTCACAGTTACAGGATTGTTAGTACTAACAGCGTGATTGGAACTCCAAAGATAATTTCATTTTGTTGTTTGTTTGGTTTTTTTTAATCAGCTTCATTTTTATGTGTGCACTAACATTCCTTGGTTTTTTAATGGGTTTTTTTTTTTGTGTGTGTGTGAGATCATTCCGAATGTCTGCTGCAAGATTACTCTACCATGGACATGATCTTTTAGCATGTGCTTTTTTTTTTTTTTTTTTTTTTCTT
>VWZI01021485.1:0-20408 GCA_013396835.1 Psilopogon haemacephalus
CTAAAAGGTGGGGGGGCAGGTCACTGCAAACCCACTACAGTGGGCAACACTTCCTTAGGGGGACAGCTGGTTTCTGAGTGATTGCAGACTATTTTGATAAGGGTGGTGGTGCAACCTTGTCATCCTCTTATGCTTCATCCAGGCCTGGATCAGCAATGGTGTAGGCAGCAGGAGCTGGCAGGGATGCCCCTGTGCTGGGCACTGCTGAGGACACAGCTTGAGTGCTGGGTTCAGTTTTCCGCTCCTCACTCCCAGAAAGATACTGAGGGGCTGGAGCAGGTCCAGAGAAGGGCAGCAAGGGTGGGGAAGGGTCTGGAGAGCAGGGCTGGGGAGGAGCTGCTGAGGGAGCTGGGGATGTTTAGTATGGAGGAGACTGAGGGGAGACCTCATTGCTCTCTGCAGCTCCCTGAAAGGAGGCTGCAGCCAGGTGGGGGTTGGGCTCTACTCCCTAGTCTCAGGTGATAGGAGAGGAAATGGCCTGAAATGTTGCCAGGGGAGGTTGAGATTGGCCATGAGGAACAATTTCTGTAGTGCAAGAGTGGTCAGGGATTGTAACAGGCTGCCTATGGAGGTGTTGGAGTCCCCATGCCTGGAGGCCTTCCAGAAAGGTGTGGCCATGGCACCTGGGACCATGGTTTGATGGCCATGGTGTTGGGTTGATGCTAGACTGGATGCTCTCAGAGGGCTTTTCCACCCCATAAAAGTCTACGATCCTGTGATTTTATGTTTCTATGATGGTGTACTTCACTTGGCTGTTTAGTGCCTTACCTGACAGTGGGACTTGTGTTAATAGCTGCATTGATGCTGATAACCACATCCTCAACACTCAGCTTACCGCCTGACATCCCCGCATGCACCACAGTTTTCTGCTGCTGTGCCATCACTGTGCCAGATGTTTCCTCAACTGCGTGGCTTGGTCTCTTCTGCACCACTGGCATTTGTGTCCTCTCTAGAGGCCAGGGTATCAGAGGTCTTTGTGTAGATAACTGTGGAATTTGTGTGTTTTACCCAGCAGAACTTCCCATCAAAACAAGAGAGAGGAAGCAGAAGCTATTACAGGCTGGTGGGGAGCTGTTCTGTGGAAAAAATTGCAACACTGCTCTTCAGGAAACCCTTTCCTGTTTCAGAACTATAAGAAAAGCTTGAAAAGGAGGTTCACAACAGGTGGAAAAAAAGGTCTGGTCCATGGGGAGCATTATAGAAATATTACCAGAGATGCCAAGGCCTTCTTGATACTGGGTCTTGCCAGGGAGGTGAAAGAAAGCAGAAAGAGCTTTTTTCCAAATACATCAATGAGAAAAGGAAGAGCAGGGAAAAGGTGGATCCACTACTCAGTGATATGGGAGAGACGGCAACAGAGGATGCAGAGATGGCAGAGCTGCTGAATGCTTTCTTTGCCTAAGTCTTTACTCCTCAGACCAGGAAGGTCAGTCTCTGGAGGCAAGGATGCAGGACTGGAGGGAAGAGGACACTCCACCTGTCAGTCAGGACTGGGATAGAAATCACTTGTGCCAGCTCTGGAGACACACAGACGCATGAGCCCCAATGGGTTGCATCCATGGGAGCTGAAAGAACACTGACACAGCTGCTGAGCCTCTCTCCATCATTTGTGGCAGGCCATGGAGAACAGGAGAGGTGCCTGATGACTGGAAGAAAGCCAATGTCACTCCAGTCTTCAACAAAGGATGACTGGGGCACTTGAGCATCTTCCCTACGAAGACAGACTGAGAGCCTTGGGGCTGTTCAGTCTGGAGAAGAGAAGAATGAGAGGAGATTTAATCAATGTCTACAACTATCTGAGGGGTGGGTGTCAGGCAGTTGGGGCCAATCTCTTTTTGTTGGTCAGCAGCAATAAGACAAGGAGCAACAGCTACAAACTGGAACATAGAAGGCTCAACATGAGGAGAAACTTCTTTACAGTGAGGGTGACAAAGCCCTGGAGCAGGCTGCCTAGAGAGGTTTTGGAGTCTCCTCAGGAGACTTTCAAAACCCACCTGGATGTGTTCCTGGGTGATCCTGCTCTGGCAGGGGTGTCAGACTCAATGATCTCTGGAGGTACCTTCCTGTGATTCTGTGAAAATAAAGAACTGGGGAAGGAAACACAGGAATAAAACTGAGGGAAGGGCCTGCACCTGGGTTGGGGCAATGCCCAGCACAAATCCAGGCTGGGTGGAGAATGGATGGAGAGCACAGCTGAGAAGAAGGACTTGGAAGTGCTGGGTGAGGAGAAGCTCAACATGAGCCAGCACCAAGTGCTGCCAGCCCAAAGCCAGCCCTGCCCTATGCTGATCCTCAGCAGCGTGGACAGCAGGGGCAGGGAGGAGATTCTGACCCTCTGCTGGGCTCTGCAGCAGCCTGAATTCTCATGGTACCACAGAGTAGCTGAGGCTGGAGGAGACCTTGTAGGTCATCCAGTCCAAGATCTCACCCAGAGCTCAGCCCCACCACTGCTGCTGAGCCACTGCCACTGAACCACATCCCTCAGCACCACATCCAGGGGGCTCTGAAACACCTCCAGGGATGCAGACTCCACCACCTGCCTGGGCCACTGACTGACAAGCCTTGCTGGGCAGAAATCATTCCTTGTGTCCAACCTGAACTTCCTTGGCACTTCCCTCAGCACCGTGTTTCTGTCTCCTTTAAACCCCTCCAGGGATGGTGACCCACCACCTCCCTGGGCAGCCTGTTCAGAGTCTGAGAACCCTTGATGGGAGGAAAATTCTCCTAATAATTCTGTGTACATCAACCACAGAGGTTGCAAAACCTGAAGTGTTTCAGGTCACGAAGGTCTGCACCATTTGAGGGGCAGTTCTCTGCCTGAAGAAATTCATGTGCTTGGTGACTTGAGGTGACACTGCCCGGAACAGCTGCACCACTCCCAGGCTTGTCCCATCCAAACCAGCCTGGCTATCTGTTCTGACAGTGGTTTGCTCTGCCCCCTTCCCTGACACCAGAAGCTCACCCTTGCCTCTGTCCCAGTGACCTCCAAGTTGCCAGGCCAAGGCCCCTGGCAGGGCAGCAGGGATTGACAACAGCCTGCAATGCTGGGCAGTAGCTCAAACCCTCACCCCATGCCTGCTGCTCCCCTCATGCCTCTGCTATGAGTCACCACCAGCAGGCTCGGGACTAATCTGTCCTGCTGTGCTCTAAGGAGGCCCCAAGCCAGCAGCAGAGCAGCTTCCTGGTGGAGCAGTCAGCTAAACAACATTGAATCTGACATAAAGAGTGTCCCCGAGTGAGAACAAACTTTGCCTGTTCTGGGCTCCCTGGTTCAAGAGAGATGGGGAACTGCTGGAGAGAGTCAAGGGAGGCCCTAAAGCTGCTGAGGGTCCTGGAGCAGCTCTGCGAGGAGCAAAGGCTGAGAGCCCTGGGGCTGAGAGCCTGCAGAAGAGCAGCCCCAGAGGGGATCTGATCAATCCTTACCAAGAGCTAAAGAGGCTGTGGGGGGCAAGAGGGTGGGGCCAGGCTCTGCTCAGTGGTGCCCAGGGACAGGACAAGGGGCAAGAGGCACAAACTGGAACCCCGGAGGTTGCAGCTGAGCAGGAGGAGCAACTTGTTTATTGTGAGGGTGCTGGAGAGCTGGAGCAGGCTGTCCAGAGAGGTTGTGGAGTCTCCCTCTCTGAAGAGCTTCCAACTCCCCCTGGCCATTGTGCTCCTGGGCACGCTGCTGTGGGTGCTCTGCTGGAGCAGGAGATTGGACTGGGTGATCTCCAGAGGTCCCTTCCAGCCCCACCATGCTGGAATGTGGGTCTCTGAAAGCTGAGATGAGATGTCTACCAAAGGCACCCAGCACCGGGAGATGAAAGTGCTCCTGCACTGCTCAGGACTGGCATAACTGGAGGGAGTGTGGTCACCTGTGGTTGCCAGGGACCTGCTTCCAACCTCACTGCATGTAATAGCTTCCCAGAAAGATTATTTCTGTGACATTAAAGCCTGGAAAAAGCTCTGCCCATCACCCAGATCCAAGGTTATCTGGCTGTATGAAAGTCCCCTCTCCCCTCCCCTTGGCTAAAAGAGTATAAACCAGGACACTGTCCTGGTATATACAAGTATAAACAAGTCCATGTCCCTGGCAAAGGAGGCTGCAGAGAGCTCTGGCAGCTGTTACAGACAGTGCATCCTTTTTAATGAGGTTTACACCCAAGCCTGCTGTGGGTAAATCTGTGGTGAGCAAAGAGTTAAGTGCCTGTGTTTGTACCTGGTGCCAGGTCCTCTGCCTCTGCTGCCAAAGCAGCTCAAGGCAGGGGACATGTTTTCTACACCCTGGGCAACATGGACACTGGAGGAGCAAAGGAACACCTGGAGGTGAATAAGAGACCCCCAAAGCACAGGAGGGCATGGAGGAATCCTGGCAGTGGCCTGAGGTGGAGAGTAGGTCAGCCTTTGCTGGGCACAGTCCTGCTGTTTGGGCAGTGGCATGCCTCTGGGGAGAAGGTTGTCTGCACCCTGTTTGCAGGGTCTGAGGGAGCTGGTGTGTGGCTGCCAGATGCTTTTCACCCCTCTGGCTAGAATCCTGCTGCTCTGCCTGCTCCCTGGCCTGTGTTCTGGGCAGGGTCTTGGGCCAGATCTTCCAGAGATTCTCAAGGCATGACTCACCCACAATCTGTCCCAGTGCTTTACCCAAACCTTGCCTGCCCTGGTTCTGCAGATGAGCTGGGTCCTCCTTACATGGCAGCACTTTGTCACTCCTTGGGCTTTTCAGGAATGGACCTTTCCACCACATCCCTGGACAACCTGTGCCAGTGTCTCCCCATCCCCACAATTTCTTCTTCCTCTTCAGTCTCAGTCTCCTCTCTCCCAGCTCAGAGTCATTGTTCCTCATACTGGCACTCCCAGTCCTTGTCCAAAGTCCCTCCCAAGCTCTCCTGGAACCCCTTCAGGTACAGCAAGGCTGCCCTAAAGTCTTCCTAAAGGCCTTCTCCAGGCTGCACAGCCCCAACACTCCCAGCCTGTCCCCACAGCAGAGGTTGTCCATTCCTCTGATCATCTTGGTACCAACCCTTGGCATGGGGTAGGTAACCCAGGGATGATCTCAGACAAGAGCACCTTGCACTACCTTGGAAGCCTTGAACTGTGTCTGAGGCACAGTTCCTTGTTTGCAGAGACAATATTTGCTTGGAATGATTCTTAGAGCCACAGAATGGTTTGGGTTTGAAGGGACCTCAGAGATCACCCAGTTCCAACCTCCTGCCATGGGGAGGGACATCTCCCACCAGCCCAGGATGCTCAAGGCACTCATAGAATGACTTGGGGTGGAAGGGATCTTGAAAATCATCTAGTTCCTAGCCCCCTGCCATGGGCAAAGACCACGCTTGTAACTAGATGATATTCAACCTTCCACTAGCCCAAGCTGGCCTTGAACATCTCCAGAAGTCCTTCAAAAGTGGTCCTTGAAAGACTCTGGGGTTCTCCCTGCCCCATGGTGTGCTTGGCCCAGCTCACATCTTCTCATCAGAGTGCCCCAGCCAGCACAGCAGGCTTTGATCCTTTGTTGTCTCTGCTCTGGGTAACTCCCTTCTGCCTCCTTGGGCTGTGACTCATTTCCTCATATGGTTGGGCCTGACTCTTGCCCTTCCCCTCTTGTTACACAAACAGGGGAAGATGCCTGTTTGTCCCAAACCTGGTCTTTCTGCCCCGCCTCTCACCCCCATTTTATCAGAAACCTTGACTGAGAAGAGAGGGCTCCAGGGAGACCTTAGAGCAGCCTTCCAGTAACCAAAGGGGCTCCAGGGGAGGTGAGGAAGGACTTTAGACAAGGGCTGGGAGTGCCAGGATGAGGGACAATGGCTTTGAGCTGGAAGAGGGGAGATTGAGGCTGGAGAGGAGGAAGAAATTGTTGAGAGTGAGGGTGTGGAGACACTGGCACAGGGCCAGGTTGGATGAGATCTTGAGCAGCGTGAGCTGATGGGAGATTGAAGATATCCAGCTCCAAGCTCCCTGCCATGGCTTTGCAGGGGCTTGGAACTGTATGACTTTCAAGGTCCCTTCCAAACCAACTCATTCTATGAGTGCCTTGAGCAACCTGGGCTGGTGGGAGGTGTCCCTGCCCATGGCAGGGGGCTGGAACTGAACGATCATTAATGTCACTTCCAAGCCAAACCTTTCCATGCATCTATGGAACTCTGGGATCCAGGTTCTGACCACTACAGGAGCACACAGACGTGGTCAGGGGTGGTTATCCCCATTTCTTCCTGTGTCTGATTGGCCCTCTGGTCCTGTCCCAGTGAGCTTTTTTCTTCTGCCAGAGGTTATTATGCACAGCTGAAGAGAGGAACTCATTGTTAACTGAATGGAATTGAAGGGCTGCTGTCATGACAGCCAAGGTGGGGAAGGGTCTGGAGAGCAGGGCTGGGGAGGAGCTGCTGGGGGTGTTTCGTATGGAGAAGAGGGGGCTGAGGGGAGACCTCTTTGCTCTCTGCAGCTCCCTGAGAGGAGGCTTCAGCCAGGTGGGGGTTGGGCTCTGCTGCCCAGTCTCAGGTGATAGAAGGAGAGAAACTGGTCTGAAATTGTGCCACGGGAAGTTTAGTTTGGCCATGAGGAACAAATTATGTGCTGCAGGAGTGGTCAGAGATTGGAAGAGGCTGCCCATGGAGGTGTTTGAGTCCCTATGCCTGGAGGTGTTCCAGAAAGCTGTGGCCATGGCACTTGGGGCAATGGTTTAGTGGTTCTCAAGGCTGAGAAGTCCATGCAGTAGTTTGTTCTGCTGTGTTACCTGCAGGGCTGCAGCTTCCATCCTGTTGAACCCCTTAACAGAGGGACAGCTCTCATGGCACAGGGCAGGGGACACAGTTGAAGAGGCAGTGATACTGTGCCTGCATCACAGGGCTGCAGTGGCTCTTCCACTCTGTGCCCAGCTGGCACAGGGGATTAGGTGATGTCAGCAAGGTCTGTCAGCTCCTTCCCTTGTCTTCTTTTGAAACACTCAAACGTGAATCTGGTGAGGTTATGGAGCCTGTGTGCTCTTTGCTTCTTTTGTTCTTTTCCTCTGTCTCCGTAGCAGAGATTCTGCAGCCCTTTGAACATCTTGGTGGCTTCCTTTGGACCCTCTCCAGCAGCTCCATCTCCTTCATATATTGGTGGCCCCACAGCTGGACACAGCGCTGCAGGTGAGGTCTGAACAGAGCAGAGGGGCAGGATCCCCTCTCTCCACCTCTGGCCACACTGCTTTGGATGCAGCCCAGGCTGCCCTTGGCCTTCTGTGCTGCCAGTGCCCATTGCTGCCTCCTGTCCAGCTTCTCATCCCCAGCACCCCAAGTCCTCTGCAGGGTTGCTCTCAATTTCATCATCATCAGCCTGGACTGATATCCAGGTTTGCCCTGACCCAGTTGTGGGACCTTACCCTTGACCTTGTTGAACCTCAGGAGGTTCTCCTGTGCCCATTTCTCTGTTCTGCCCAGGTCCCTCTGGATGTCATTCATCCCATCCTTCAGTCTTGTCAACCGCAGCACTCATCTTGATGTCATCTGCAGCCTTGCTGAGGGTGCCTCAATTTCTTTGTGTCATTGATGAATATATTTGACCTTCCTCTTCACACTGACCTGGCCACTCTCAGCTGCCATATCAGAACTGTGGCATCTGCTCCTCGTCCTCTGTGCATCCTTTTTTTTTGACTAATCACTGCTGCAGACTGTGGTTGAGTGCTGGAGCCTGCCACCATCTGCCCCCTGTACCTGAAGAGGGTGAGACCCTGAGGGGGGTGAGCCCCTGTGTGATGCAGATGAGAACTGATTGCTGCTATTAGCTGTGGAGGTTCCAAGCTGTGTTGAGCATGACAGCAGAGTGTGGGCTTTCTGAAGAGGCTGTGGGTGCACCAGGTCCTTTACTTACAGATCAAAACACCACTGCAAGGCTAAAACTGAATAGAAAATAGTTTTTTTCCAGTTTAAAAGTACCTGCAGGTGACAGACTGGTTCAGGTGTGTGAATTCCAGGTCAGGAAGGTCAGGAAGGTCCTTTTGTTGTCACCTGCAGCTTGTTTGGAGCTTTTGTCCAGGCTGACCAGCAGCACTCTGACCATGCTGTCCACCCTCTCTCTATGCCCATGGGACTTCTGGAGCTACATTCCCCAGGGCCTTCTGCAATGCACAAACCAGACTTTCTCCATTGTTCTTTGTCATCATGGAATCACATAATTGGTTGGGCTGGGAGAGACCTTCAAGACCATCTGGTCTCAACTTTCAGCCCAACCTCACCATTGCCACCAAACCATGGCCCCAAGGGTCATAGCCAATCCTTCCTGGAACACTTCAAGGGATAGAGACTCCACCACCTCCTTGGGCAGCCAGACATCATCCAGTCCAGCCTTCACCCTAAGACCACTGAATATATTGGGAGAAAACAAATTACCTATCAGGAGATTATGGGGACAGTCTTTTTAGTATGGGGACAGTATTTTGAGCAGGGCCTGTTGTGACAGCCCAAGGGGAGGTGGTTTGGACCTGAAGGAGGAGATTGAGAGCAGAGAGAAGGGAGAAATCTTTGACCCTGAGGGTGAGGAGAGCCTGCCCAGAGAGGTGGGAACTGCCCCACGGGTGGCACCACTGCAGGTCAGGTTGTCTGGGGCTGTGAGCAACCTGCTCTGGTTGGGAATGTCCCTGCTGGCTGCAGGGGCCTGGGCTGGAGAAGCTTTAAAAGTCCCTTCACACCCAGACTGGTGTGGGATTCCATGATAAAACTGATGATCCACAGCAGCTGTCCCCCAGGAATGGCTTCTGGCCAGCAGCAGCAGCCTCAAGCTGCTCCACAGTGAGGGTAAGGCCAAAGGATGTTTCGGAGCAATCAAGCCATGGGATGTCAGGCTGAACTGTCACCTCAGCAGTGTGACACAGGCATTAGTTTTCAGTTGTGCTGCTGTGTCAAAAGTGTCAGACTGCTGTCCCCAGCCCCTGTCCCACCTGGCTTGTAGAGGAGTGATGGCAGAGACTGTCCTCCAGATGTGGATACAAATCTACAATGTGCAGGAGGAGGAAAAAACCATTGTATTACTTTGCTGGCAGACCTCTGTGGTTCTGCCTTCTGTGTTCCTGGCATTGTTTCTGGTTATTGGCTTGAAAAGAACCTGGCTGAGGGCCATGCCCAAGGAGTGGTGGGCAGTGGAGTTTATTGCAGTTGATGTCTGAGCAGCAGTGATGTTCCCCAGGGCTCAGTGCTGGACCAAGTCTCCTTTATGTCTCTATCACTGATCTGGGTGAGGGTATTAAAGCTCCCTTAGGAAGTTTGCAGAGGACACCAAACTGGGTGGCAGAGTTGATCTGCTGGAGGGTAGGGAGGCTTTGCAGAGGGACTTGGCCAGGCTGCATCCATGGGCTGAAAGCAATGGGATGAGTTTAAGCAAGGCCAAGTGCTGGGTCCTGCCCTTGGGTCACAACAACCCCAGGCAGGCTTCAGGCTGGGGACAGAGTGGCTGAAAAGTGCCCATCAGAACAGGTCCTGGGGGTGCTGGGTGACAGCAGCTGGAGATGAGGCAGCAGTGCCCAGGTGGCTAAGAAGGGCACCAGCACCCTGGGCTGGATCAGCAATGGTGTGGGCAGCAGGAGCAGGGCAGGGATTGTGCCCCTGTGCTGGGCACTGCTGAGGACACAGCTTGAGTGCTGGGGTCAGTTCTGGGCCCCTCCCTCCTAGAAGGACATTGAGGGGCTGAAGCAGGTCCAGAGAAGGGCAGCAAAAGTGGAGAAGGGTGTGGAGAAGAGAACTGGGGAAGAGCATCTGAAGGATCTTGGGATGTTTAGTGTGGAGAAGAGGAGGCTGAGAGGAGACCTCATTGCTCTCTGCAGCTCCCTGAGAGGAGGCTACAGCCAGGTGGGGTTTGGGCTCTTCTGCCTAATCTCAAGTGATAGAAGGAGAGGAAATGGCCTAAAATTTTGCCAGGGGAGGCTGAGGTTGGCCATGAGGAATACTTTATTTGTTGTCAAAGTGGTCAGGGATTGGAAGAGGCTGCCCAGGGGGGTGTTGAGTCCCTAATCTGTGACTCTGTGAAACCTCTCCCCTGGGGCAGTGGCTCTGCTGCCATATGGGCTGTGGAATCAGCAGGTCTGGGTAAACACAAGCATGGGATGGGAGACGTGGGGGGATCAGCTGCCTCCCATCTTCTCCACCCTTGGGGAAGCAAGCAGCTGGGATACACATCTGCAGCTGCCTTCCCACCTCAGCCCCAGGCAGTGCTCCAGGGACCTCTGATGTCAGCTGCAGAACCTTCCTAGGGGTACACATGAATTAACAAGAGTATTGCCAGCAGGATCAGGGAGGTTCTCCTCTGACTGCCCTATTCAGGCTCCACCTGGAATTCTCAGTCCAGGTCTGGGCTCCACAGGTCAAGAGAGACAGGGAACTGCTGGAGAGAGTCCAGGGGGAACCCCAAAGCTGCTGAGGATCCTGGAGCAGCTCTGTGAGGAACAAAGGCTGAGAGCCCTGAGGCTGTGGAGGCTGGAGAAAAGCAGCCACAGAGAGGATCTGATCAGTGCTTAGCAAGAGTGAAAGAGACTGTAGGGGGCAAGAGGATGGGTCCAGGCTTTGCTCAGTGGTGCCCAGGGATAGGACAAGGGGCAAGGGACAGAAACTAGAGCCCAGGAGGTTGCAGCTGAGCAGGAGGAGCAACTCGTTTATTGTGAGGGTGCTGGAGGGCTGGAGCAGGCTGCCAGAAAGGTTGTGGAGTCTCTTTCTCTGAAGAGCTTCCAACCCCCCCTGGCAGCTCTGCATCCCTCTCCATCCTGCCTTCTCCTGCTGCTGTCTGCCACCTGCCTGCTGTGTGCCCACCTCCTTGATTAATTCTCAGCCAAAGTAAAATTAAACACACATGACAGGAGCCTGGAGCCTGAGACAAATCTGTGCAGACTTTGATTTGACACTCCCTGAAGATTTTCCAGGCAGGACCAGAATGACAGCATCTGATTAATCCAAGAGGCAGATAGAAGCCTGTTGGCATTTTGTGCTCTGAGACACGAGTCAGGCAATGACAGAGATGAGGTTTGCTGCTGGCTGATCTGAAGTTGTCCATCTCTGTCCTTCAGGAACATTCAGGCAGGCCCTGGATCTGCTGCAGAAACACTGGGATGGGGGTTCAGAGCAGAAGCTCAGCCTTCACAGGAAGGTTTAGGGACAACACAAACATGTCAGGGCAGTTCACAAAGGGACAAAACCAGAAAGGGCTGTGTATGGTGGGGTGATCTCTGCCTCCAAAGTGAATGGAGGTGGGTGCTCCAGTATAAATGGGATGGGATGGGATGGGATGGGATAGGATAGGATAGGATAGGATAGGATAGGATAGGATAGGATAGGATAGGATAGGATAGGATAGGATAGGATAGGATAGGATAGGATAGGATAGGATAAATAGGATAAGAACTGGTAAGGCAATCCCAAAGCCCCAGCATGGTGGGATTGGAAGTGACATCAGGAGATCACCCAGTCCAATCCCGTGCTCCAGCAGGGCACCCATAGCAGCTTGCCCAGGAGCACAATGCCCAGGGCAGGTTGGATGCTCTCCACAGGAGATTCCACAACCTATCTGGGCAACCTGCTCCAGGCTTTCAGCACCCTCACACTGAACAATTTGTTCCTTCTGCTCAGCTGCAACCTCCTGAGCTCCAGTTTGTGCCCCTTGTCCTGGGCATCACTGAGCAGAGCCTAGCCCCAGCCTCTTGCCCCCACAGCCCCTTTAGCTCTTGCTGAGCACTGATCAGATCCCCTCTGGAGCTGCTCTTCTCCAGCCTCCACAGCTCCAGGGCTCTCAGCCTTTGCTCCTCACACAGATGTTCCAGGGCCTTCACCATACTTGCAGACTTCTTTGGACTCTCTCTAGTGGTTCCCTGTCTCTCGTGACCTGGGAAGCCTAGAACTCAGGCAATACTGCAGATGTGGTCTCACTGGGGCAGAGTAGAGGGGGAGGAGAGCCTCCCTTGGAAAAGGGTCTTGTCCCCTGTCAAGTTTTCTCTCATCAGATGAGAAATTTTCCTTAAGTCTCACCTGATTTTGATGGCTGACTGGCAGGTGTTTCTCTTGAAATCTTTCCTCTAACAGTGTAGTATCCCTGCTGCTGGCATTTTGGCATCCTCACACTCCCCTGTGTACTGCCTGCATCAGAGTGTCATTGGTCTCCCTCTCCAACACTGAGAGTGCTGGGGTTCCTGCCAGGGCTGTTGAGGCTCTCCTGCATCAACCCTGTTGCTCTGTGTGAGAGATCTGTGTGCCCAAGGAAGGCACCGAAGCAGGAAGAGGAGGTTACATCACATAGCAGGCAACTTGTAGGATCTGATCATAGAATCACAGAATTGTCTGGGTTGGAACAGCTCTCCAAGCTTATCCAGTCCAGCATCAACCCAACCCCACCATGGCCACTAAACCATGACCCCAAGTGCCATAGATACCCCTTTCTGGAACACCTCCAGGAACAGGGACTCCAACACCTCCCTGGGCAGCCTCTTCCAATCCCTGACCACTCTGGCAGCACAGCAATTGTTCCTCATGGTCAACCTCAGCCTCCCCTGGTACCATTTCAGGCCATTTCCTCTTCTTGTATCACCTGAGACTAGGCAGAAGAGCACAACCCCCACCTGGCTGCTGCCTCTTGTCAGGGAGCTGCAGAGATAAATGAGGTCAGCCTCCTCCACACTAAACATGCCAACTCCCTCAGCTGCTCCTCCCCAGCTCTCTTCAGACCCCTCCCCAGCTTTGCTGCCCTTCTCTGGACCTGCTCCAGCTCCTCAGCATCCTTCTGGGAGGGAGGGGCCCAGACCTGACCCCAGCACTCAAGCTATGGCCTCACCAGTGTCCAGTCCAGGGACACAATCCCTGCCCTGCTCCTGCTGCCCACACCATTGCTGATCCAGGCTAGGGTGCTGGTTGCCTTCTTGGGCAGTGCTGGCTCATCTCCAGCTGCTGTCACCCAGCACTCCCAGGTACCTTTTCTAGTGGCAACTTGTGCAGCACAAGTTCTGGTGTTTGCTGTGAGTAGGACACTGTAAGCTCCCTGTGCTGCATAACCCTTCTGCCCTCTTCCTTAAGCAGTTATGAAGGTTTGAGGAGTGTGTTTAAGCACAGTGAACTAATCAGATATGAATTAATGACCTGCTCTTGGGCCTCCCTCAGCATGCAGAAACTGGAACAGGGCAGCAGAGCTTTTCAAGAGGTCAGCACTTCTGCGCTTGTCCATCCCTCCACTGGAGCTCCAGCTCGCAGGCAGGGCAAGATGCAGGCTGGCAGCCCTGACAGAGTTCATCTCCTCCTTTTTTTTTCCCTTCAAAGTGGCTCACCTTGTAGCCATGGAAACTCACTGCCAGCCACAGGCAGGCCCTGCAGCTGCTGCTGCCTGTAGCTTCCCACCTGCAGCGAGCTGGAACATCTTTTTATGAGCTGCAGCCACCCTCTCATAGACCACAGCATCCCTTTGTGGGCCACTGCATCTCTTTGTGGGCCACTGCATCCCTTTGTGGACCAGAACATACATCCATGGGCCACACCATCCCTTCGTGGACCACAGAATCCTCCTTTCATGGGCTGTGGCATCCCCCTGTGGACCACAGCATCCTTTTGTGGGTCACTGCATCTCTTCATGGACTCCTCCCGACTTGGGATGGGGGTCAGAGACACTAGACAAGACATGCACCTCCCACCCCTCCAATAAAATCAGAGCAAGACAATGGGTTGGGACTCCTCAGGAAAGCCATTAGCAGTATTTGGTTTGCTACTGCCACCAACAGCCCTGTGCCACAGCCCATGCTCTCCCTCTCAAAGGACCTTCTGTGAAGATTCATGTTCTGGGGAAAAAAGGGTCGTGTTCCAGCAGCAGGCTTAAAGCCTTCTGAAGACCATCCAGTCCGACCCCACTGCCAGAACGGTGTCACTCAGGACAGGTCACACAGGAACACATCCATGTGGGTCTGGAAAGTCTCCAGAGGTGGAGACTCCACCACCTTTCTGTGCTGGAGTCACATAGCCAGGGATTTTACTCCTAGGGGTTTGCTGTTTGTCACACCCTGCACCGTTGGGATTGTCCTGCAAGCTGTCTTCTCATTACTGCAGCAGCCTTCCTCAGTGACAGTGCCTTAATGAAGATGTCTTAATGAGGACCTTTACTTATGGTTACCAACAGGTTTCTCTGCTTTATTCACATGGGCAGCCTAAACTCTTTCTTTCTGTTGACTTGAGGACACCTGAAGGATTGAGGAAACAGAGGCTGTAAGAGAAAAGTAAACTCATTTCTTTGATCCCTACAGAACCTTCTTCAGTTGGAGGGGAAATGGAGCCAGGACCCATGAGAAGTCCTGAGGTGATGGCATGACATCCCATCATAGAGCAGCAGGACAGGGGAGGGATTCTGCCCCTCTGCTCTGCTCAGACCCCACCTGCAGCACTGCCTCCAGTTCTGGGGCCCCCAGCACAGGAAGGTTCTGAAGCTGCTGGAGAGGTTCCAGAGGAGGCCACCAAGATGATCAGAGGCTGCAGAACCTCTGCAGTGGGGACAAGCTGGCAGAGGAGTAGGCTGTAGGGAGACCTTAGAGCAGCCTTGCAGTACCTGAAGGGGCTCCAGGGGAGGTGGGGAGGGACTTTGGACAAGGGCTGGGAGTGCCAGAATGAGGGACAATGACTTTGATCTGGAAGAGGGGAGATTGAGACTAGAGAGGAGGAAGAAATTGTTGACAGTGAGAGTTAGGAGACACTGGCACAGGTTGTCCAGCAAAGTTTTGGAGGCCTCCTCCCTGAATGTGTTAAAAGCCAGGTTGGGTGAGCAAGCTGGGCTGGTGGGAGGTGTCCCTGCCCATGGTGGGGGATTGGAACTGGATGATCTTTGAGGTTCCTTCTAACCCAACTCATTCTGTGACTCTGACTATGAGACACCTGCACTCCAGTGGGCACAGGGCAGCTGTGATGGGCCATGGTGTCAGGCAAATGCTCTCCATGCCAGGCTCTCCTGCAGCCTGCAAGATCTACTCTCTTACAGAAGAGAGTAAGGTAAAGCCTGCAGCTGCCCGTGGTGCTTTGAGGACAAGCAGGGGTTGGTCTGCTCACACAGACTTCTGAGATCACTCCCAGTGTTTGCCTGTTCTCCTGGACAGCAGAGGAGCCAAAGCAGAGCAAAGCAGACAGTAATGAGGAAGGTCAGACACCAGCAGGAGGACTCCTCCCACACATACCTGGTTCCTGCCCTTCCTGGCTCCTTACAAATGCCACCTGGCAGGGTAAGGCATGGAGCAAGGGTGACACAAAGCGATGGTCCAGGAGAAGTACAGCTCTGTGTGGACTTGGTTGTGACCTCCTCCTTGGCCAGGATCATCACAAGTCCACAGCAAATGGAGTCCATTTGTAGAGATCACAATCTGGATTGAGTGGGAAGGGACTTTAAAAGCTCATCTGCTCTGCTCTGGGGACACTTCACCTGCACTGCTGGGTCCAGCTGTTGGACTCCAGCAGAAGAAACACCTGGAGGTGCTGGAGATGGTCCAAGCGCTGAGCACCAAGCTGCTCAGAGGGCTGCAGAACCTCTGCTGTGGACACAGGCTGGCACAGCTGGGACTGTGCAGGCTGGAGAAGAGAAGGCTGCAGGGAGAGCTTAGAGCTGCATTTCAGTATCTGCAGGGCACCTGCAGGCAGGCTGGGGAGGGACTGTTGAGAAGGGCCTGTGGGGACAGGCTGAGGGGCAGTGGTTTGGAAGTGGAGCAGGGCAGAGTTAGGTTGGAGATCAGGAGGAAGTTGTGCAGAGTGAGGGTGGGGAGAGCCTGGCACAGGCTGCCCAGGGAGGTGGTGGAGGCTCCATCTGTGGAGACATTGAAGGTCAGGCTGGAGGTGTCCCTGTGCAGCCTGCTCTGTTTGGAGGTGTCCCTGCTGAGTGCAGGGGGTTGCACAAGATGCCCTTGGAGTGTCCCTTCCAGCTCCATGTACTCTATGAGTCTGACTCTGTGATCTGTTCCAGCCCCCTGCAGCCAGCAGGGATATCCCCAACCAGGGCAGGCTGTTCACAGCCACAAGCAACCTGACCTGCAATGGTGTCAGCCATGGGGCAACTCACACCTCTCTGGGCACCCTGGTACAGGCTCTCCCCACCCTTGGGGTCAAACCTTTCTTCCTTCTCTCCACTCTCAATCTCCTTCTTTGGGTCCAGACCACCCCCCTTGACCTGTCACAGCATGCCCAGATCCAAAGTCTCTCCCCAGCTTTCTGCTTGCTCCCTTATGCACTGTTTCAGGGCTAACTGAATGTCCTCTCCCAGTTTCTGTCACTACCCAGGATCATGACTTCAGCAAGAACAATCCCAGTCTCACAAGAGAAAAAGCAATAGGCTAGGCAAAGAGCAAGCTCTGGCTGCCTTGGTAGGCCTGGATGCTCTCTTTAAGAACAGAAAAGCCAAAGTTAAGACAATTTTCTGAAGCAAAAATTCAGAACAAGTTGCTGCATGGCCCTGGAAGCAGAAAGTGTCTTTTTCTGGTGCTTTCTGGTTGATCCTTTCCTACAGACTTACTGTAAGGTTGCAGCAGAAGGACCAATGTAGCTCCATACTAAATGATCAGAGAATCATTAAGGTTGGAAAGACCTCTGTGACCTTCAGGTGCAGCCTTCAGCACAATACCATCATGGCCACTAAACCATGGCCCCGAGTGCCATGGCCACACCTTTCTGGAACACTTCCAGGCATGGGGACTCCAACACCTCCCTGGGCAGCCTCTTCCACTCTCTGACCACTCCTGCAGCACAGAAATTGTTCCTCATGGCCAACCTCCAACTCCCCTGGCACAATTTCAGGCCGTTTCCTCTCCTATCACCTCCTGATATGCAGAAGAGCATCACCCCCACCTGGCTGCAGCCTCCTCTCAGGGAGCTGTAGAGAGCCATGAAGTCTCCCCTCAGCCTTCTCCACACTAAACAACCCCAGGTCACAGAATCATAGAATGGTTTGAGTTGTAAGGGACCTACAAAGGTCATCCAGTCCAACATCATGCAGTCAGCAGGGACATCCTCCACTAGATTAGATTGCCCAGAGCCTTGTTGAGCCTGACCTTGAATATATCCATGGATGGGGCCTCAACCACCTTCCAGGGCAACCTGTTGCAGTGTTCCAGCACCCTCTTGGTGCAGAACTTGTTCCCTCAGCTGCTTCTCCCCCTCCCTCTTTTCCAGACCTTTCCCCACATTTGCTGCCCTTCTCCAGACTTGCTCCAGCCTCTCAGTGTCCTTCTGGGAATGAGAGCCCCAAAACTCAACCCAGGATTCCAGCTGTGGCCTCACCAGTGCCTTAGTCCAGGGCACTGGATGAAGATGAAGATACCAGGATGAATGGATGAAGATACCAGGAGATGCATCTGGAGAGCATTCAGCCACTTAAGATACCAAAATGCCCTTTTGAAGATAAAAAGCAGATTAGGAGAGAAGCTAAGCAGAGGGTCCTGTGGTGCCTTCACTCTGAAGAGAGTTTTCATTTCAGAACTAGCTCATCACTGAGCATCTCCAACCTAGCATAGACAGTCCCTGTGCCCTCCTGCCACTGGGTCTGTTCTGCTTCTTGTACAGCCAGAACAAAGCCCTCAGCTCAGAGTCCGGCAGGACTCAGGGCTCTGTAGGCCTGGAACCAGGCTGAGAACATAGGATAGAATTTGCTGTAGGCAAAACATAGCCCAGGAAGCAAATGTGTGTAGTGGAGATCTTGAAGAATGTTCACAGAGTAGGCTAAGAGGCTTCAGCTGATGCTTGCTGAGTGCTTGAGCTTTCTGTGTCTTCAAAAACAGCAGGTTGTGGAATCACAGAATCCTTCAGGCTGGAAGACATATTTCAGGTCATGGAGTCCAGCCACTAACCCAGCACTACTGGGTCACCACTAACCCATGTCCCTAAGCACCACATCTACAACCCCTCCAAGAATGAAGACTCCACCACTGCCCTGGGCAGACTGGACCAGACCTTAATAACCCTTTTGGAGAAGAAATTGTTCCTCATTGCTCCAACCTGAACCTCCCCTGTGGCAACTTGAGGCTGTTTAGGGAGAAGAGACTGACCCCTACCTAGGTCCAACCACCTTTCAGGCAGTTGTAGAGAGCCAGAAGGACTCTTCTGAGGCACTAAATGATGAGTTCTGTGGACAAAGGTGTCAGAGTTACACCTGGACGTTCATCAGCCCACTCACCCTGAGGTCATGGGCAGTGCATGAGCCTGAACTGGGTCACGCTGCTTCTCAGCATGCTTGCTGGGAAAAAGCCTCCGAGATGCTGCAGCTGAGTGGTGATGAAGCAGAGCTGCTCAGAGCAGCGTGAGCCTGACCCCTGTCCTGAAGCTGCAGCTGAATGGTGTCACCTGACTCCTATCCTGTGTAGAAACAGGGAGGACTTTCTGGCAGGAGAAAAAGGGCAGCAACGTCTGTGAGCTCCTTCCCTCCTGTCAGAGGTTCTGCTCAAGTCAGGATGAGGGATCTGCTTTGGGTTCTCATCATGGTTTGGCTCTCATCACGGCTTTAGTTCTCAACATGGTTTGCTTCTCTTCATGGGTTTGAATCTCATCATGGGTTTGATTCTCATCACAATTTGGGTTCTCACCATGGTTTTGGTAATCAGCATAGGTCTGGTTCTCATCATGGCTTCCCCTGAGAAGCAGAAGCTTTCCCAAACAATGTGGCATTCACTATGCAGGTAATTTGCATTCTCCAGCTACTGGGGCAGCAGCAAAGAATTTAATCCTGGAATCCCTTCCTGGAATCCCCACTGCTCACCTCTCTCTGCACTCAGCATTTTGGAACAGGCTGCCCAGGGCGGTGTTGGAGTCTCCATTCCTGGGGGTGTTCCAGAAAGGTGTGACCATGGCCTTTGGGGCCGTGGTTTAGTGGCCATGGTGGTGTTGGGTTGGTGGGTGGACTGGATGCTCCTGGAGGGCTTTTCCAACCCAAGGAATTCCCTGACTCTATTTCAGAAACAGCCCTATCTGTGTTTCCCACCATTCCTCCACATTGAACATCTCCCATTACTGTTATTACTCTCCCATTACATTTATTACTCTTTCTGATGGCTGATGCCAAACTGCAAATTTTCTTTCCTTTATCCTGCCCTGGATCTCTGCTGGCTTGCAGGCTGGAGTTGAAAATCCCCTTTAAACTACTCATACTCTTTTACAGACCATGTTTAATCCCACAAGACTGAAGCTGTTGCCTCCCTGCTGTCACGAATTTGGAATCACCGTCACTGAGCTGAGCAGCAGCAGCAATGATCTGTCCTCCTCAGCAGCCTCCTTTCATCAGTGAGCACCTTCATGGCTTGCTAGCAGGGCTCTAGCTGCCCACCTGCAGCCATCACCTGCCTGCACTGCTTCCTTATCCAGCCCTTTCCCTCACACACAGTGGAAGAGCTGCTAATGAGAGCTGCTGCCTGTCCCTGTGGGGATCACAGAAACATGGAATTGTTTGGGTTGGAAAAGCCCTCCAAGCTCATCCAGTGCAGTTGCCAACCCAACCCCACCATGGCCATTAAATGGTCCCAAGTGCCATGGCCACACCTTTCTGGAATACCTCCAGGCATGGGGACTCCACCATCTCCTTGGGCAACCTCTTCCAATCCCTGACCACTCTTACACCACAGAAATTGTTCCTCATGGCCAGCCTCAAACTCCCCTGGCACCATCTCAGGCCAGTTCCTCTCTTTCTATCATCTGAGACTGGGCAGCAGAGCACAACCTCCACCTGGCTGCAGCCTCCTCTCAGGGAGCTGCAGAGAGCAATGAGGTCTCCCCTCAGCCTCCTCTTCTCCACACTAAACACCCCCAGCTCCCTCAGCTGCCCCTCCCCAGCCCTCTTCTCTGGATCCTTCCCCCAATTTTGTTGCCCTTCTCTGGACCTGCTGCAGCCTCTCAATGTCCTTCTGGGAGGGAGTGGCCCAGAACTGACCCCAGCACTCAAGCTGTGTCCTCAGCAGTGCTGAGCCCAGGGGCACAATCCCTGCCCTGCTCCTGCTGTCCACACCATTGCTGATCCAGCCCAGGGTGCTGGTGCCCTTCTTGGCCACCTGGGCACTGCTGCCTCATCTCCAGCTGCTGTCACCCAGCACCCCCAGGACCTGTTCTGATGGGCACTTTTCAGCCACTCTGTCCCCAGCCCGGAGCCTTCATGGGATTGCTGTGACCCAAGTAGGAAAGGTCACAGTAACCCTGCTGCTACCCACAGAGGGTGTGGCTGTTCCAGGGGAACTCTGGCAGCCCTGATGCCATGCAGGATGGCAAGCTGTTCTTCTCTCAGAAGCAGGCCTTTCCTTTCCTTCCCTTGTACCACCAAGCAAACATCTGGGAATACCTCAGATGGATCAGAGGAACATCAGCAGCCAGCACATGTGGTCAGTAACATCAAGGCCACTCTACTTGTGCTGGTCTTTAAGGGCTAGGCTCATTTTGGTGTCAGCTGCTGAGATTTAGTGGGGAGTGCTTACAATGTAGAAAGGAGGGGAGGGGAAG
>VWZI01021485.1:20648-34983 GCA_013396835.1 Psilopogon haemacephalus
GAAGAGAAGAGAAGAGAAGAGAAGAGAAGAGAAGAGAAGAGAAGAGAAGAGAAGAGAAGAGAAGAGAAGAGAAGAGAAGAGAAGAGAAGAGAAGAGAAGAGAATGGAGTGGAATAGAATCATGAAGTCTTTTTGATTGGAAAAATCCTGGAGATCATTGAGGCTTAAGAGTACATTTCGAGTACTGAATCCAGTTCTGGGTTCCCCATGTCAAGAGAGATAGGGAACTGCTGGAGAGAGTCCAGGGGGAACCCCAAAGCTGCTGAGGATCCTGGAGCATCTCTGTAAGGAGCAAAGGCTGAGAGCCCTGGGGCTGAGAGCCTGCAGAAGAGCAGCCCCAGAGGGGATCTGATCAATGCTCAGCAAGAGCTAAAGGGGCTGTGGGGGACAAGAGGACGTGGCCAGGCTCTGTTCAGTGATGCCCAGGGACAGGACAAGGGGCAAGGGGCATAAACTGAAGCCCAGGAGGTTGCAGCTGAGCAGGAGGAGCAACTTGTTTGTTGTGAGGGTGCTGAAGAGCTGGAGCAGGCTGCCCAGAGAGGTTGTAGAGTCTCCTTGTCTGGAGAGCTTCCAATCTCCCCTGGCATTTGTGCTCCTGGGCAAGCTGCTGTGGGTGTCCTGCTGGGGCAGAGGGTTGGACTGGATGATCTCCAGAGCCTCTTCCAGCCCCCACCATGGTGAGATGCTGTGATTCGGTGTCCAGCCATTAACCCAGGACTTCCAAGTCCGCCACTGAACCACATCCTGTGGCATCCTGAAGCACTGCTGCTGGCTACAGCTGCTTCCAGCCCTGATACAGAGATCAGGACATTCAGCTTCTCCATCCTGAAGATGACTTTCCAAGCCCTGTTTTTCTTCTAAGCTGGCTCTACAAGGCAGCCATGGCCTGACTGAAGTCAGTGAAAGGTTGCTTATGAACTCCTGGAGGCATTAATTTAATCTAGGCTGCTGAGATGTGGCCTCCAGCAGTATCTGTCCTGCCTGCTGCTCTGGCTGCACTTTCATCCCAGGCCTGTTCTTCTCTGTGCAGGAGATGTTTCATCCCAGTAATCCCCCTTGGTTTGATTGTCTCTTTTCTGCCCTTTCCAGACAGCTTGAGACAGAGCTCTACAGCCTTATGGATCACAGGCACATTGCACTTTTGCCAAGAAAATAATGCCCAGAGCTTGCCTGGTGGCTTGGAAACCTTGAGTAAAACTGGCTCTGTGGCAGAGCTTCCATGGCCTTTGGCAGGACACATCGCATAGAACCATGGAGTGGTTTGGGCTGGAAGGTACCTGAAAGATCATCTAGTTCCAAGCCCCTGCAAAGCCATGGCACAGGGTTTGGAATTGGGTGACCAACCTTCCACCAGCCCAGGTTGCTCAAGGTCTCATCCAACCTGGCCTTAAACACCTCCAGGCAGGGGACATCCACAGCCTCCCTGGGCAACCTGTGCCAGTGTCTCCCCACCCTCACTCTCTGCAATTTCGTCCTCCTCTCCAGCCTCAGTCTCCCCTCTCCCAGCTCAAAGTCATTGACCCTTATCCTGGCACTCCCAGCTGTTGTCCAAAGTCCCTCTCCAGCTCTCCTGAAGCCCCTTCAGGTACAGCAAGGCTGTCCTAAGGTCTTCCTAAAGGCCTTCTCCAGGCTGCACAGCCCCAACTCCCAGCCTGTCCCTACAGCAGAGGTTGTCCATTCCTCTGATCATCTTGGTACCAACCCTTGGCATGGGGTAGGTAACCCAGGGATGATCTCAGACAAGAGCACCTTGCACTACCTTGGAAGCCTTGAACTGTGTCTGAGGCACAGTTCCTTGTTTGCAGAGACAATATTTGCTTGGAATGATTCTTAGAGCCACAGAATGGTTTGGGTTTGAAGGGACCTCAGAGATCACCCAGTTCCAACCTCCTGCCATGGGGAGGGACATCTCCCACCAGCCCAGGATGCTCAAGATCTCAGGTGTGAGTGATCACTGGAAAGGTAAACACTTGACTGACATGGCTGGGGTCATGTTTGCTGAGCAGGGACAACTGTGTCACCCTGCAGGATGAGCTGACTACCACCCTGTGTCCCCGACCCCACCTGTGCTGTGGGAACTCTCAGCTCTGCTTTCAGATGAAGCCCCACAGGGCACAGAGAGGATCCAGCAGCTCTGACTCACACCGTTAAGAGCATATTGAGAACCAACTTTAGGTTTCCCAGAAGGCTGCTTTACGTCAGCAGGCAGAGGGATAATCAGAGCCATAAATCTCTGTCCACGTCCTGATTGCTCTCACAACATCAGGGCCATGCCTGCTGCAGCTTCACCCCACAGAGGCTTTTGACCTGTTTCTGTGGTGACACTGACCTGCAGCAGCTTCATCTGCAGCCTGCTGCAAACCCACCACGGCCTCTGAATTATTCAGGGCTTCTCCACGTCCATCAGCCCCATCAATCCACTGTATTGATCAGTCCCTCCCCAGCTCTGCCAGCAGCCCATGAGGAGATGGATGTTCCACAGCAGGCAGATGGCAGCTTGATCGATGCAGCACTGCCCAGTGAGGGGGAATGATGCCAACCTTCATGTGTGCCTCAGAGTGGGGTCCTGCCCTCCTGCCCACGCTGCACCTGGGGCTTCCTGCAGTTAAAAAAGCTTGGGGAAGCCAGGATGTCCACTAACCCTCCCTGCTGCTACTGATGTTCATAGAATCACAGAATGGTTTGGTATGAAAAAGCCCTCTGAGATCACCCAGTGCAGCCACCAAACCAGCACCACCTTGGCCACTAAACCATGGCCCCAAGTGCCATGGCCACACCTTTCTGGAATGCCTCCAGGGATGGTGACTTCACCACCTCCCTGGACAGCCTGGTGCAGCTGATGAAAAGTCAGTGTGGCCACCAGGTCAAGAGAGGGGATTCTGTCACTCTGCTCTACTCTGCTCAGACCTCACCTGCAAGGCTGTGTCCAGCTGTGGGGCCACCAGCACAAGACAGACCTGAAGCTGCTGGAGAAGGTCCAGAGGAGGCCACCAAGCTGCTCAAAGGGCTGCAGAACCTCTGCTGTGGGGACAGGCTGTGAGAGTTGGGGCTGTGCAGGCTGGAGAAGAGAAGGCTGCAGGGAGATCTTAGAGCTGCATTTCAGTATCTGCAGGGCACCTCCAGGCAGGCTGGGGAGGGACTTTGGACAAGGGCTGGGAGTGCCAGGGTGAGGAACAATGACTTTGAACTGGGAGAGGGGAGATTGAGACTGGAGAGGAGGAAGAAATTGTTGAGAAGGAGGGTGGGGAGACACTGAAACAGGTTGCCCAGGCTGTGGATGCCTCCTGCTTGGAGGTGTTGAAGGCCAGGCTGGGTGAGGCCTTGAGCACCCTGGGCTGGTGGGAGGTTGAAGGTCATCCCAGCCCCTCAATGTCTTTTTGGGAGGGAGTGGCCCAGAACTGACCCCAGCACTCAAGCTGTGTCCTCAGCAGTGCCCAGCACAGGGGCACAATCCCTGCCCTGCTCCTGCTGCCCACACCATTGCTGATCCAGCCCAGGATGCTGGTGCCCTTCTTGGCCACTTGGGCACTGCTGCCTCATCTCCAGCTCTCTCACCCAGCACCCCCAGGGCCTTTTCTGATGGGCACTTTTTAGCCACTCTGGAGCCTTCATGGGCCTGTTATGACTCAAGGGCAGGACCCAGCACTTTTGCTCCAGAACTGCAGCACAGTAGTGACCAGATGCTTGCTGCCCATCACCACAGCATGACAAGACACTTTCTGCAGCCTGGGTGCAACCCACAGGCTCACAGAGGATCCATCCTCAGAAGTTTGAATCAGCTCCCATGCCCCTATCCCACTGTGGCTCCAGAACTGCCTCCTCACTCCTCTCTAATTAAGAAACAGTGAGTCACTTTCTAGCTCTTCCCCTGCTGCCTTTGTCTGCAGAACAATTGGAATTAAATATGTATGAAGAGTTCTGCATAGTCACAAAGATTTCATGATGATCAAACACCCAGGAAAAGTGCACAGCATGCTGAGGGTGCAGGTGGTCCTCTTCAGAAAGGGGCAGTGTTAAAAAAATCAGTGGTTAAGTTCCTCAGCCTCCAGAGGATGGTCAGTAACTCACTGAGTTGATCACTGCACTGCCTCCTTACCTCACAATTACTGGATTTTCAGGTAGCCAGGGAATGCAGTGACCATCTAGATGTATATGACAACATCCCAGCATGGTGGAGTTGAAAGAGACCTCTGTAGATCACCCAGTCCAACTCCCCTGCTCCAGCAGGGCACCCACAGCAGCTTGCACAGGAGCACAATGACATTGGGGGGGTTGGAAGCTCTCCAGACAAGAAGACTCTACAACCTCTCTGGACAGCCTGCTCCAGCTCTTAAGCAATAAGAGCTTAAACAAGTTGCTCCTCCTGCTCAGATGGAACCTCCTGAGTTCCAGTTTGTGCCCCTTGTCCTGTCCCTGGGCACCACTGAGCAGAGCCTGGCCCCATCCTTTTGCCTCCCACAGCCCCTTTAGCTCTTGCTGAGCATTGATCAGATCCCCTCTGGGGCTGCTCCTTTGCAGGCTCTCAGCCCCAGGGCTATCAGGCTTTACTCCTCACACAGAGGTTCGTGTGCCTTCATCATCTTTATAGCCTTCTCCTGGACTCTCTCCAGCAGTTCCCTGACCCTTTTGAACTGGGCAGCCCAGAACTGGACATAGTGCTCCAGCTGTGATCTCACCAGGGAAGAGTAGAGGGACAGGAGAATTTGTCTTGCTGGCCACACTCTTGGAAGCAAACAAGTTGCTCCTCCTGCTCAGCTGCAATCTCCTGGGCTTCAGTTTATGCCCCTTGCCCCTTGTCCTGTCCCTGGGCATCACTGAACAGAGCCTGGCCACGTCCTCTTGTCCCCCACAGCCCCTTTAGCTCTTGCTGAGCATTGATCAGATCCCCTCTGGGGCTGCTCTTCTGCAGGCTCTCAGCCCCAGGGCTCTCAGCCTTTGCTCCTTACAGAGATGCTCCAGGCCCCTCAGCAGCTTTGGGGTTTTCCCTGGGCTCTCTCCAGCAGTTCCCTATCTCTCTGGACGTGGGGACCTGGGCATGGGGAGCTGGACACAGGACTCTAGATGTGGCCTCACAAGGGTGGAGTGGAAGGAGAGAATAACCTCTGTTGACCTACTGGCCACACTCTTCTTCATGGAGCAGCTAGAAAGAGTCCAAAGGAGGCTACTAAGATGTTCAGAGGGCTGGAGAACATACCACATAGGGGACAGGCTGGAAGAGTTGGTGCTGTTCAGCCTGGAAAGAGAAGGCTGCAGGAAGACCTTAGAGCAGCCTTCCAGTACCTGGAGGGGCTCCAGCAGAGCTGTGGAGGGCTGGGAGTGACAGGATGAGGGACAATGACTTTGAGCTGGGAGAGGGGAGATTGGGGCTGGAGAGGAGGAAGAAATTGCAGGGAGTGATGGTGGGGAGACACTGGCACAGGTTGCCCAGGGAGGCTGTGGATGTCCCCTGCCTGGAGGTGTTTAAGGCCAGTTTGGATGAGGCCTTGAGCAACCTGGGCTAGAGGGAGGTGTCCCTGTTGTGGTGGCAGAAATTAATAATCAGTTATGCATAATTAATGTATATATTAGTGTTAATTTTATGGTTAATATTTTTTAAATTTGTGAAAATTCCTTGGTATTTTCTGGCTTTTTGTTCGAGAGGCAGTAGCTGCACTAAGGGCATTTACAAACATGGAACTGGACAGCTCAAACACTTGTATTGATTGTGGGCGACTGAAGAGGCTGAAATTATAAATTATGTAGCTTTTATAATTTCCAAAAGCCCCACCCACAATCTGTGTGTAGATTAGTTTAAGTTTGGGTTCTAATTCGGTCAGGAAAAAGTCTTCACAATGATGCCTTTTCTTGTAATTCAGGAAAAATCAGAAAAATGGAAAGGTTTGGGCATGAAACTTGCCCTACTTACAGATGGGAGACTGTCTCAAAGTCCGTGCGAGGTTTGTGTCTCCAGGTCCCAGTGCAGGTCCGTGCAGGTCCCAGTGAAGGTCTAAGCAAGTCCTTGCAAGTCCTGCTCCAATCTGTCCAGCTGCCATATATATACTGAGGTGATTTGTTGCCTCCCTGTTCAAGCCCAGGGAGGGTGGGAGAAGGCACTTCACACCTATTGTACTAAGCCTGACAGAGGTGGGGAGGGAGGAAGACCGTTTCCTGCCCCATTCACACCTCTGGTGGGGCAGTGGACTGGGTGTGCCCTGCCACAGTTCACACCTCATTCAAACCTCCGGTGGGGCAGTGCCCTGCTCTGCCACAACACTCAGAACTTGGGAAACAGGAACACAAAACCAGGGGGAAATTCTGTGTGTGCTCATGGAGTCTTAGCCTTAACTCCAGCGCATGTGCTGGAGCAGAGCAGAAAGCATTGCAGGCAGAGGGAAGGAGAGGAGGAGGGAGGGAAGAGCTGCGCTGCTGCTGGTGCCAGCTGCCAACGCTCCCAGTCAACCCAGCCGCGGGTGGAGTCCTGCTGCTGTTGCTCCTGCTGCTGCTGCTGACGGTGCACAGTCGCAGGAAGGAGCTCCTGGTTTCTGAATCACGCCCATCAAAGACATTAGTTTGAAAATTAAACTGGCCAGCAGGCACAGCTTCGTTGCTTTGGACGGGGAATGCAAAGCTTCCTGTGACCGCGCAGGCACCTTGAGGGGCAGCACAAGACACCTGACTGGGTGGTGCTAAGCTCCCAGCCCCCAGGGCTTTGCTGGGGCCAAACCCTCCATTGTTTGCTCAATACATCCAACTCCTGGACTGGCAATGGCAGGAGGAGAGCAAGGCTTAAACCGGCCTGGAAGGATTTCTGCCCTACCAGGACACCTGTCCATGGCAGGGGGTTGGAACTGGATGGTCCTTGAGGTCCCTTGCAAGCCAACCCTCTCTGTGACTCTGTGAAGGTAACCACATCCCTTCCCTTCCATCACTGCTGATGGAAATGAGCTCCTCTGTCAGAGCAGGGTTCAGAATTTTTTCATTACACCTTTCTCCTTAGGCAGCCAGCCTCCCTCCCTCCCACCTCCCTCATCTTCACTGCATGCTTATGCCAAGCAGATACTTGAATCAAACCACAGCAGAAGGTCCTTCTGCTGCCCTACACCGTGACTGGGGCACAGCACACGTCAAGCTGCTGGGAGTGAGCTGGCTCATAAAGATGTGTGCTGGGGTGCAGCATTGGTTCTCATCTCAGCTGTACAGCACAGGGCTAGGGGTCTGTAGGATACAAGATTTGTGGTGTGTAGGACACATCAGCATCAACCAGAGCTGATGGCTGGGAAGGAGCCACAGCCATACCTCTGCTGTCTTTGTGGAACATGGAATCTTTATGGTTGGAAGAGATCTTTAGGATCATGGAGTCCAACACTTAACCCAGCAGTGCCAGGGCACCACCAAGCCATGGCCCTCAGCACCACAGCTGTGAAACCCCTCCAGGGATGGGGATTCCACCACTGCCCTGATCAGTCTGGGACAAGCATGGACAACATTTTTTTGGGATGAAACTGCTCCTCTTGTCCAGTCTGAGCCTCCCCTGTGGCAACTCAGTGCTGTTCCTTTTGTCATAGAATCAGTCATAGAATCATAGAATGGTCTGGGTTGGAAGGGACCTCCAGAGGCCATCTAGTCTAAGCCCCTGTAGTGGTTTAGCAGTTTCCTGCCCCCCCACCTTTATAAACCCCGGCTAAAACTCAGAAAAAACACTGGAAGTTAATAAATGAAACTTTATATTTACAGCAATGCACACTATACAAGCAAATATTTACAGGATATTACAGATATTTACAGATATATACAGTGAAAAGGCAACACAGACACCACACCCCTCCTGGAGACCAGAATCCCCAAGAGAGGGTAACCAAACCCCCCCTACCACCTTTCCCCCCTTCCCCAGCCTTATCTCACCACCTGTTGATGCTGCAGATAAGCTGAAGTAGATCGGTCAGAGGGATTAGTGGCAGGAAGGAGTTAGTAATTTTACTCTGAATTAGCTACCAAGACAGAGACAAAGGAGACCATGCAAGAGGAGCACCGCCGCACCAAACCGTCAGAAGCTGTCTGCTAATCTGGTTGGTTTCAGAACAGTTCTTAAATACAACTTTTTTTTCTCTCTCAGTAAAACTCTGTGAAGTGACACACTGTGTTTACCTCTCTCAGCCAATAGTCTAATTTCTCACTCAAATCCTCCAATTAGCTCAAACCAACACAGCCTCTCTGCGGTGAGCTGGAGCATCTTCCACTAGATCAGGTTGCCCAGAGCTCTTCTTTCTCTGGAGAAGAGATGAATCCCCACCTGGCTCCAAACTCCTTCCAGGGAGCTGCAGAGAGCCATAACGTGATGGTGTTCGCACCGTGGAAGGAGAGGAGCCAACCCCTTTGCTCTTATCAAGAGCAAACCCAGCCCTTAATGAGGAAAAATCAATGTGATATAAAAATGGTTACTGACTGGGACCAGCTGGCACCAAACCCTTTATTGCCCTTGCTGTTGAGACACATAGCAGACACCTTGAGATGGTTCCACAAGGAACTCAGAAGTTCTGAGATGGACTCAATCCTTTGATTCCTGCTCATCAAACAGCTTTGTGCTGGATGGGTGCTGCTGAATGTGTGTCCACCAGGAAAAATGAAGCAGTTAAGGTTCACTCTGATGGGCCAAAGGACATTGAGGCCGCAGAGCAACAGGAGCTCTGCTCTCAGACTTGACGTTTGTCTTGAGAGTTCAGGGAGTAAAAGTGCTCCTTGTGCAGGCACAACCTGTCCTTTACTGCTGTCTGGCTCTGCAGGGTGCTCAGGAGAGGAAATTGAATCACAGAATGGATTAGGTTGGAAGGGACCCCCATGGTCACCCAGTGCCAAACCCCTGCCATGGTCAGGGACGCCTCCCACCAGTGCAGGTTGCTCAAGGCATTCATGGAATTAGTTGGGTTGGAAGGGACCTTGGAGATCATTTAGTTCTAAGCCCCCTGCCATGTGCAAAGCTGGATTCAGTTCTGGGCCCCCCACTCCCAGAAGGACATTGAAGGGCTGGAGCACATCCAGAGAAGGGCAGCAAAGGTGAAGAAGGGCTGGGGAAGAGCAGCTGAGGGAGCTGGGGGTGTTTAGTGTGGAGAAGAGGAGGCTGAGAGGAGACCTCATTGCTCTGCAATGATGCTGCAGCCAGGTGGAGGTTGTGCTCTTCTGCCTAGTCTCGGGTGATAGAATGGGAGGAACTGGCCTGAAATGGTGCCAGGGGAGTTTTAGGTTGGCCATGAGGAACAATTTCTGTGCTGTCAGAGTGGTCAGGGATTGGAAGAGGCTGCCCAGGGAGGTGGTGGAGTCCATAACCCTGGAGGTGTTTCAAAGCTCCCCAGATGTGGTGCTGAGGGATGTGGTTCAGTATCAGTGGCTCAGCAGCAGTGGTGAGGCTGAACTCTGGGTGAGTGGTTGGTGTGGATGATACCAAAGCTCTCTTGCAGCCTCAGTTCTGTGGTTCTGTGCCCCCCCTTCCCCCCATGTCAGCTCTTCATTGCTGGCTGTGGCTGACTCTTGGTTGAAGACTAGAACAGCCAGAGGTAGGACCAAATGGGGATATAAAATGTTTGACTTGAAGATACAGAGTGTCATCTGGTGCAGTTTTAAACAAGGAAGAGTCAAGGTATCAAAAAATTATTTGAATTGAAAGGGACCTTTAAGGGTCACCCAGCCCAAACCCCTGCAGCCAGCAGGGACATGCCCATCTAGAGCAGATGCTCAGAGCCCCAGACAACCTGACCTACAATGGTGCCAACCAATGGTGCCAACAATGGTGGGGTAGTGCCCACCTCTCTGGCCAGGATCATCACAAGTCCACAGCAAATGGAGTCCATTTGTAGAGATCACAATCTGGATTGAGTGGGAAGGGACTTTAAAAGCTCATCTGCTCTGCTCTGGGGACACTTCACCTCTGCTGCTGATCCAGCTGTTGGACCCATGCACAACAGACACCTGGAGGTGCTGGAGAGGGTCCAAGTGCTGAGCACCAAGCTGTTCAGAAGGCTGCAGAACCTCTGCTGTGGGGACAGGCTGGCACAGTTGGGGCTGAGCCGCCTGGAGAAGAGAAGGCTGCAGGGAGAGCTTAGAGCTGCATTTCAGTATCTGCAGGGCATCTCCAGGCAGGCTGGGGAGGGACTGTTGAGAAGGGCCTGTGGGGACAGGCCGAGGGGCAGTGGTTTGGAAGTGGAGCAGGACAGAGTTAGGTTGGAGATGAGGAGGAAGTTGTGCATAGTGAGGGTGGGGAGAGCCTGGCACAGGCTGCCCAGGGAGGTGGTGGAGGGTCCATCTGTGGAGACGTTGAAGGTCAGGCTGGAGGTGTCCCTGTGCAGCCTGCTCTGGTTGGAGGTGTCCCTGCTGAGTGCAGGGGGTTGCACAAGATGCCCTTGGAGTGTCTCTTCCAGCTCTATGTACTCTGTGAGTCTGACTCTGTGATCTGTTCCAGCCCTCTGCAGCCAGAAGTCATCCCCAACCACAGCAGGCTGCTCACAGCCATAAACAACCTGACCTGCAATGGTGTCAGCCATGGGGCAGCTCACACCTCTCTGGGCACCCTGGTACAGGCTCTCCCCACCCTTATCATCTTAAAATTTCTTTCTTCTCTCCATTCTATGACTCATTTCATCTAAAATTAAACTTGGGATGAACTTTAAATCTCCCTTAAAGTCCTTTGCTTGAGAACTGGTAGCACCTTCCAGGCTTGAAAGACCTGCAAAAGCAAGGCAGATATAACCCAACAGCTGTAGCTCCCATAGTGTGCAAACTCCAGATGTCTTCTATCCAGCAGCAGCAATGCAGGGTGGCCCTGACAAGATGCTCCTGAACATAGCTTCATTTCTTTCCTGGGTCCCGATTCCAAGTTCTGCTTGAAGGCAGAATTTGATCCAAGAGAATGTAGAAGAGAGAAAATCTTCATCTGCAGGAGAAGTGTCACATAATGAGGACAAGCCAAGTAGATGCCATGATGGTGACTCACTTTTCAGATGTCCTTTGCTGGCCATTTATTAAAAAAAATCCTGAGTGTCTTGTGGAGTGGAGACCTAAATATGGAGGGAAATGGTTAAAAATATTTCAAAGATATTCTGGAGAACACTGAAAGTACAATTCACAGGGTAGAGCATTGAGCATAGAATCACAGAACTAGAGTTGGCTCTGTTGGAAAAGCCCCCTGAGACCATCCAGTGCAGACACCAGCCCAACCCCACCATGGCCACTAAACCATGGCCCCAAAGGCCATGGCTACACCTTTCTGGAACACCTCCAGGCGTGGGGGCTCCAACACCTCCCTGGGCAGCCTCTGCCAATCCCTGACCACTCTTGCACCCAGAATATGTTCCTCATGGCCAACCTCAGCCTCCCCTGGCACAATTTCAGGCCAGTTCCTCTCCTTCTGTCACCTGAGACCAGGAAGAAGAGCTCAATCTCCACTTAGCTGCAGCCTCCTCTCAGTGAGCTGCAGGGAGCAATGAGGTCTCCCCTCAGCCTCCTCTCCATACTAAACACCCCCAGCTCCCTCAGATGCTGCTCCCCAGCCCTCTTCTCCAGACCCTTCCCCACCTTTGTTGCCCTTCTCTGGACCTGCTCCAGGCCTTCAATGTCCTTCTGGGAGTGAGCAAGCTCAGCACACAAGCTGTGTCCTCAGCAGTGCCCAGCATAGGGGCACAAGTGCTGAGTGCAGAGGCTGCAGGGTATACTGAATGCTGCCTGGCATGATGTGAGGTTGACCATAGGGATGCTCCTGACTTCAGGTGGACTGAGCAGGCCTCTCCTTCCCCAGATCTTCCCTGCTGGTACCTGCGCAATGCTCCATGCTGGTGAAATCAACTGAGCATTGCACATGCTTGTGCCAGGGGGGCAGAGGGGGTGGGGTGCTATGGACCAACCTGCAGGGTGTTGGATGGACTCTGTCACTCCTGAGAGCCTTGAGGATCTGGGGAGGAGCTGCTGAGCCAACTGGGGGTGTTCAGCCTGGAGAAGAGAAGGCTGAGGGGAGACCTCATTTTTCTCTACCGCTTCCTGAAAGGAGGCTGCAGCCAGGTGGGGGTTGTGCTCTTCTGCCAAGTCTCAGGCGATAGAGGAAATGTCCTGAAACTGCCAGGGGAAGTTGAGGTTGGCCATAAGGAAAAATTTCTTTGATGCCAGAATGGTCAGGGAGTGGAGCAGGCTGCCCAGGGAGGTGGTGAAGTCTCCTGGTGTGATCTCATCTGTGTAGCTGTGGTGCTGAGGGCCATGGTTTAGTGGTGACTTGGCAGTGCTGGGCTGAGAGTTGGAGGTGATGATCTTGGAGACCTCTTCCAACCAAAATGATTCTCTGGAACCTTTCCTGAACTTTCAGCCCCCAGTGTACCTCCCCCTGATGACTTGTGTGTGACTTACCCTGGGTAACCCTGCTTTGGCAGGGCATTTGGCCTCAATGATCTCTGGAGGATCCTTCCGACACCTTCCATGATCCAGTGATTCAGTTTCCCAGAGCCCTGCTGTCTATCTCAAGTATCTTTAAGTTTCCAAAGCTGTGCAAGATGTGAAGCAACAGAACAGGAGACAGAAAGCCAAGATGGTGCTGTTTTATTCCCCAAGTCATGCCAAAGTAGGGGGTGGGGGGGAACCAAACCAGGGTAAAAATATCTGCAGGCAGAGGAGAAGCTGCTAAGCTCAACGCCAGTTTGATGGTGCTGAGGTGAAGCTGCTGTGAGTCACTGCTGTAACTTACATGGCTATGACACAGGCTTCTGACAGACAACATTTTCCTTTTCCACTTACCCAAAGTCATCATCACCCCTGGAAAGCCTGGGTCTGCTCTCTGTCCCCTTGATGCTTGGCACCTTGCCATGCTCCTGGCGTGCCACTGTCCCTCTGTGCACTGTCCTCACAGCTGAGTGCTCTCAGGAGTTATGCATTCTGCTCAAGCTGTCCTTGACAATCACAGAGACAGGATTCATACAGTCACAGAATGGGTTGGGTTGGAAGAGACCTTCAAGATCGTCTGGTTCCAACCCTCTGCATGGGCAGGGACACCTCCCACCAGCCCAGCTGATTGACTGTTGGCTGGGGGATCAAGTCCATGATTAAGCTAAATCTCCTTTTTAACCCAGACTCATTGGAAAGTATCTTCATATTGAAGAGGTGTTTGGTGGACAGCAATTTCACCATGAGCCAGCAGTGTGCCCTGGTGGTCAAGAAGGCAAACAGTCTTGGGGGCCATTGAGAAGAATGTGGCCAGCAAGACAAATTCTCCTGTCCCTCTACTCTTCCCTGGTGAGATCACAGCTGGAGCACTGTGTCCAGTTCTGGGCTGCCCAGTTCAAAAGGGTCAGGGAACTGCTGGAGAGAGTCCAGGAGAAGGCTATAAAGATGATGAAGGCACACGAACCTCTGTGTGAGGAGTAAAGCCTGATAGCCCTGGGGCTGAGAGCCTGCAAAGGAGCAGCCCCAGAGGGGATCTGATCAATGCTCAGCAAGAGCTAAAGGGGCTGTGGGAGGCAAAAGGATGGGGTCAGGCTCTGCTCAGTGGTGCCCAGGGACAGGACAAGGGGCAAGGGGCACAAACTGGAACTCAGGAGGTTCCATCTGAGCAGGAGGAGCAACTTGTTTATTGTGAGGGTGCTGGAGGGCTGGAGCAGTTGTGGAGTCTCCTTGTCTGGAGAGCTTCCAATCCGCCCTGGCCATTGTGCTCCTGGGCAAGCTGCTGTGGGGGCCCTGCTGGAGCAGGGGGTTTGGAGTGAGTGATCTCCAGAGGTCCCTTCCAACTCCATCATCACACTGGGTTTCAGGGACTGGTGTAAAACACTCCATGAGAAGTGGGATTCAGTCTTGTCTGTGGTCTTTATTTTATTTTTATTGTTTTTTGTAAACCAGGACATTTGCAACAGTTTGTTTTTTTCAATCCAAATAATATTCCCTCTTTTAAAAGCTTCTCTTTTATTTTTTTTGTTTTGTTTTGTTTTGTTTTGTTTTGTTTTGACCCATTCTCCATGAAATTCTCCTTTCAAAAGTGCTTATTGTTTTATCCCTTCTTGCAGCAGGGCATGAGAGCTCTGCATGCATCAAAGCTACTATTGACATATTCAGCCTGGGTATTTTTAGCATAGTGGAAAGGAATAAAACACAACCAACCACCACCATAAAATCTTCAGAAAGGTCACTTCCCTCACAGGGCTAATTAAATTGTGGTGGAAAGAGATTATTGTCACGATGGTGACCAGCAAGCTTTGCCAGAACATCAGCCAACAGCAGGTAGCTGTGAGGAGAGGGATGGTGGGGATGGGCAAACAGGTCGCCCATGAGTCACTCAGCAGAAGGTTTCTCTTCCTCTGATGTTTTCATTTCACAAAGCAGAGAAAGCAGATGGATAT
>VWZI01021485.1:35024-51103 GCA_013396835.1 Psilopogon haemacephalus
AAAAAGGACAAACAACCCTCAAAAAGATCATTTTCATCTTCCTTTTGTGACATTTCCACTTATCTCACATGGCAGAAGAACTTGCTGGTGAGTTGGGTCCTTGTGGCCATCGGTGAGCCTGAGCTTACCAACCATGAGCTCATGAATGTGTTCAAGGCCAGATTGGATGAGGCCTTGAAAAACTTGGGCTAGTGGAAGGTTGGAGATCATCTAGTTCCAGTCCCCCTGCCGTGGTGTTTGACTAGCAAGCTTTGCCTGTTGTTGGGAGCTTGTAACTAGATGATCTTCAAGGTCTCTTCCAACTCAACTCATTGCACCAGTGTCTTCAGCAACCTGGGCTGGTGGGAGGTGTTCCTGCCTATGGCCAGGAGCTGGAGTTGTTCAGCCTGGAGAAGAGAAGGCTCTAGGGACACCTTCTGGTAGCCTTTCAGTGTTGAAAGGGACTGCAAGAAAGCTGGGGACAGAATTCTGAGCAGGGCCTTTTGTGACAAGCTGTAGTGGGTTTGCAGTTACCTGCCCCCCACCTTTTTAAACCCTGGCGAAAACTCAGAAAAAACACTGGAAGTTAATAAATGAAGCTTTATATTTACAGCAATGCACAATATACAAGCAGATATTTACAAGATATAACAGATATTTACAGATATATACAGTGAAAAGGCAATACAGACACCAAACCCCTCCCAGAGACCAAAATCCCCAAGAGAGGGTAACCAAAGTCCCCCCTATCACCTTTCCCCCCTTCCCCAGCTTTATCTCACCACCTGTTGATGCTGCAGATAAGCTGAAGATCAGAGAGATTAGTGGTAGGAGAAGAAGTTAGTCGTTTTAGTGATTTTACTCTGAATTTAGCCACCAAGACCGAGAGACAAAGGAGAAAGCAGCCGCAGCCAGACACAAACCGAGGCAGACTGGCTATCTGGATGTTTTGAGAACATTTCTTAAAACGTTCTTTTTTTCTCTGTCTCAGTAAATCTTGGTGAAGTGACACACTGTGTTTAACTCTCTCTCAGCCAATAGTCTAATTTCTCACTCAAATTCTCCAATCAGCTCAAACCAACACACAAGCCAAGGGGAGATGGTTTGGGCTCAAAGAGGCAGATTGAGAGTGGAGAGAAGGGAGAAACCTTTGACCCTGTGGGTGAGGAGAGCCTGTCCCAGTGTGCCCAGAGAAGTGGGAGCTGCCCCATGGTTGGCACCATGGCAGGTGAAGTTGTGGCTGCGAGCAACCTGCTGTGTTTGGGGATGTCTCTGCTGGCTGTAGGGGGTTGGTTTGGAGGAGCTTTAAAGGTCCCTTGCCAACCAGCCCCCTGTGAGACCCCCTGAGGATGCTCTGATAACCACATGGCAGTGACTGCTGCAGTGGGATGGTGCCCCATGAGTGTGGGTCACAAGAGCTAACCCCATCCCCTTGTGCTGTCACACCTCAGCCCCAGCAGCTCTGCTCCCTGGTGCCAAGCCAGCTCTCAAGGTGCTTGCGACCTGTTGTCTGCATTCTGCTACCCTTGCCACTGCCTCCAGCACCTGACGCTGGCAGCATCAGTCCTGGTGTGGTGAGGTGCTGGCAGCAGGCCCTGGTGTGAGGCTTTCATCTCCTCTGATGCTAAGGTCCTGGGCAACAGCCACCTGCTGCTGAGGAAGCACCTGTGGCTGGAGAACAAAGCAGGTGGCTGGGTCTGGTCACCCATGACCTGGCTGACCTGAGCAGATGCCATGCCAGGCTGTGCTTTCCTGTCCATCATCCTCTGCCGTTTCATCTGCTGCCTTTCCAGACCTGTCTGCAGCTCTGACCTGCCACCTCCTCCTCCCCAGAGTTCCACCATGGCAGGAGCTGTAAGGGACCTGTGGAGATCATCCAGCACAGCCCCCTGATGCGGTGGGTCTAAATAAGCCTGAACAATCATATCAAACCATTACACCCCCTGCTAAAGCACCCAGGCCTGTGAACATTCCAGCACTCATCCTGCACTCCTGCTCTGTCCACCTGCATCCACTGGGCTTTCTTCATGGTTTCTGGCTGGGCACTGAGCCAAGACTGATTTTCCATGGCATGATTGAGGCTGGAAAGCCCTCTGAGATCATCCACTATGGCCATCAAACCGTGGCCCCAGGTGCCATGGTTTCTGCAACATCTTTCTGTAACACCTTCAGGGATGGGGACTTCACCGCCTCCCTGGGCAGTCTGTTCCAGTCCTTGACCACTCTGGCAGCACAAAAATTGTTCCTCATGGCCAACCTCAACCTCCCTTGGTGCAGTTTTCCCTGACCATATCCACCATTCTGCCGCAGAGATCATCTGTAAACCAAGAAGGACCTTGGTGGCTACTGAGTTTTGGCTGGTGAGCAGTTAATGGCACAAGGTGTGGTCATCCACCCAGCCAGGTGACTGTCACCTTCCTACAAGTGTGAGCACATGAAGTTGTCCAGTCTGCAGGACAGGATGCTGAGGGGAGACCTCATTGATATCTACAGTTTCATAGAGGAGGCTGGAGCCAGGTGGGGGTTGGGCTCTGCTCCCAGGCAACAAGAGACCAGATGGAGGAAACAGCCTCAGGTTGCTCCAGGGGATGTTCAGGCTGGACATGAGGCACAATTTCCGCACCTTGAGGGTTGTCAGGGCCTGGCCCAAGCTGTCTGGAGGAGTGAAGTAGTCCCTGGAGGGGTAGCAGATGTGCTGAGAGGCCAAGGTTTGGCAGTAACCTGTCAGTGATGGATTAAGAGTTGGACTCAAATATCTCTTCCAGCTAAAAAAGTTCTGAGATTGTGTGAATCTCTGACTCTGAGAACCTCTGGCTTCCACAAGCAGAAGGTGCCAGAGGCCTGGGAGATGTCTCTTGGGTGGGAGATGCATACAGTGGGGTGGAACTGTCACCATCGTGCACGCCAGAGGTGTTAATGAGCCTGCACAGAGCAGTCCTCCCCGAGCTGAACTGCTGCTCTAGAGGCAGCAGTTCTGTAGATGAGGGGGGAGGGGAGCTGCATGTCAAGGGAACTGTCTTCTGCTTCAACACAGCTCCCACACTGGGGGAGATGAATCCAAACGGGTCTGCAGAAGAGGACTCTCAGCCAAACCCAGAGGTTGGCTTGAGAACCCAGCAAAGGCAGGGATCCATCTGGAAGAGGGTTAAAAGTGTAGGGCCAGACTCTGCTCAGTGCTGCTCAGGGACAGGAAAAGGGGCCAAGGGCACAACTGGAGTCCAGGAGGTTCCATCTGAGCAGGAGGAGCAACTTGTTTGATGTGAGGGTGCTGGAGGGCTGGAGCAGGCTGCCCAGAGAAGTTGTGGAGTCTCCTTGTCTGGAGAGCTTCCAACCCCACCCTGGCCATTGTGCTCCTGTACAAGCTGCTGTGGGTGCCCTGCTTTAGCACGGGGGGTTGGACTGGATGATCTCCAGAGGTCCCTTCCATCTTCCAGCATGCTGAGTTCCTCTGATGCCAAGAGAATAAGCAGTGGAGATTAGATTCAGGATCATGAATTGCTTATGAAATCTTTGAACACATTATATTTAAATTCAAAAAAGTTGCCTCAACTTGCTGCTGGTTTTCAGATCAGCTGAGGGTGCATCTTCACTATTCTGGATGTGGACATGAAGGAGAGCCCTGAAATAAATGTTCATGGCTGACATTTCACCCAGCAAAGGGCGGAGAATTGCTCTCAGGATGATGCTGGTGACCTCTGCACCCTCTTGCAGTCTTCCTGGGCTGGATGTAGAGAAGAGGAGAACCTGGAGTTGATGGTTGACATCCATCTGAAGATGAGCCATCAGTGCCCAGGTGGCCATGAAGGCCACCAGCATCCTGGGCTGGATCAGCAATGGTGTGGGCAGCAGGAGCAGGGCAGGGATTATGCCCCTGGGCTCAGCACTGCTGAGGGCACAGCTTGAGCGATGGGGTCAGTTCTAGGTCCCTGCCTCCCAGAAGGACATTGAGGGGCTGGAGCAGGTCCAGAAAAGGGGGAAAAAAGGGGGAAGGGTCTGGCGAGCAAGGCTGGGAAGGTGCAGCCAAGGGAGCTGGGGGTGTTTAGTCTGAGAGGAGAGGAGGCTGAGGAGAGACCTCATTGCTGAGAGGAGGCTGCAGCCAGGTAGGGTTTGTGCTCTTCTGCCTAGTCTCAGATGGTAGAAGAAGAGGAACTGGCCTGAAGTGCTGCCAGGGGAGGTTGAGGTTGACCATGAGGAACAATTTCTGTGCTGTCAGAGTGGTCAGGTATTGGAAGGGGCTGCCCAGGGAGGTGTTGGAGTCCCCATGCCTGGAGGTGTTCCAGAAAGGGGTGTCCATGGCACTTGAGGCCATGGTTTAGCAGCCATGGTGGGGTTGGGTTGGTGGCAGCACTGGATGATCCTGGAGGCCTTTTTCCAATCCAAACAGTTCTGTGATTGTCTGAGAGTGTGAGCCCAGCATTCCTGAGGACATCTCCCAGCAGTGATAATTACATGGTGAGATGCAGGCTAACAAGCTGTTTCTCTTCAGCATTAAGGATTAATGATCTGAGTGCAGGCTCTGCCTCCCTGCAGGCCACCACATTGCACCAGAACCATGCTTCAGTAGGTGCAAAACATCTGACTGCAGCCCTTGCAGAGTGTGGGCAGAGATCAGCATACTCTGCTTTCCCTCCTTTTCTGAGATTGCTCTGCATCTTCTGCAGCAGATGCTGAAGTGCCCTCACCTGTGCTCCCCCATCCCCATGTCCACCCCACTCATTCATACAGTCACAGAGTGCATGGGGCTGGAAGGGACCTCCAGAGGGCATCTTCTCCAACCCCTGCAGGCAGCAGGGACACCTCCAAACAGAGCAGGCTGCACAGGGACACCTCCAGCCTGACCTTGAATGTCTCCACGGGTGAAGCCTCCAATACCTCCCTGGGCAGCCTGTGCCAGGCTCTCCCCACCCTCACTCTGCACAACTTCCTCCTCATCTCCAGCCTAACTCTGCCCTGCTCCACTTCCAAACCACTGCCCCTCAGCCTGTCCCCACAGGCCCTTCTCAACAGTCCCTCCCCAGCCTGCCTGCAGGTGCCCTGCAGATACTGAAATGCAGCTCTAAGCTCTCCCTGCAGCCTTCTCTTCTCCAGCCTGCACAGCCCCAGCTCTGCCAGCCTGTGCCCAGAGCTTGTGCAGCCCTCTGAGCACCTTGGTGTCAGCTCTTTCCCACCTGCCTTTGTATGTTTATCATATGGGTGAGACGATGCTTCCTGGGCATTGCAGACCACAGAATGGAGAGAAACTGCACCAGGACAGGCTGAGGTTGGCCATGAGGAACAATTTCTGTGCTGCAGGAGTGGTCAGGGGTGGGAACAGGCTGCCCAGGGAAGTGTTGGAGTCCCCATGCCTGGAGGTGTCCCAGAAAGGTGTGGCTATGGCACCTGGGGCTGTGGTTCAGTGGCCATGGTGGTGTTGGGTTGGTGGTTGGGCTGGATGAGTTTGGAGCTCTCCAACCCAAACAACTCTGTGTTTGTGTGATTGTATGACTTGCAACCCACCACTTCCCTGTTGACCCATTATGCCACTTTTCACAGCAAAGATGTGGTGCTGAAAGCAGCCTTGGCTCCTGATAGGCTTCTCAAGGTCTGCTTGGACCTTTCCTGTCAACCATGACACCCTGGAGTGCCCTTTCTGCTTGCTCTTTTGATCAACCTCCCACCTGCCTGCTGGTGGAGTACTCCTCAGGAACTCTCTGGTGCTACTTTGATGGGTGCCAGAAGGCAACCAAGTCAAATGGCAGCTGCAGGAAGGGACTTGGCTGCTTTTTCTGCTCCAGCCCACCTAGATTTATCTTCATGCCCAGCTTTTGGACCTTTTCCAAAGCTTCACAGAGCTGCAGAAGTAAAGATGGGAGAATGTAGTTGATCTGAGCATGTGAGCCATGAGTGGTGCAGCAACAGAAGTGCCAGTCCTGTGGAGCTTCTGGTAACCCCCTTCTCTCACATTACACCTCTGTGTGGTCCAGGTCACCGACACCACTAACCAGAGCAGTCAGGGGGTTTGTCTCTCATCCTGTTTGATTTCATAATAAGGAATGTAAGACTTGTCCACTTGTAGTGGACACCAGAGAGAGCAAACCCACAGGTGCTCCTGCAAGCCCACCAGCCTGGAAAGCCCTTCAGACCCTGAGCTCCAGCCACAAGTGCAGCTGAACTTCCTGGGCACTTCTGAGAGCTGTTTTATGTGAAAGCTACTTGGAAATGCCTGGGGAGAAGGACCTGTGAGTGCTGGGGCACAGCAGGATGCCCATGAGCCAGCAATGTGCCCTCATGGACAAGAAGGCCAAGGGCATCCTGGTGTGCATCAAGAGGAGTGTGGCCAGCAGGTCAGAGGAGGTTCTCCTGCTCCTCTGCTCTGCCTTGCTGAGGCCACGTCTGAAGGCCTGGGCTCAGTTCTGGGTTCCCCAGTTCAAGAGAGACAGGGAACTGCTGGAGAGGGAACAACAAAGGGCTGCAAAGCTGCTGAGGGTCTTGGAGCATCTCTGTGAGGAGCAAAGGCCAAGAGCCCTGGGGCTGAGAGCCTGGAGGAGAGCAGCCCCAGAGGGGATCAGGAAGGTGGGACCAGGCTGTGTTCAGTGGTGCCTGGGGACAGGACAAGGTGCAAGGGGCACAAACTGGAGCATCAGCAGCTCCATCTGAACAGGAGAAAGAACACCTGTAACTGAAGGGTGCTGGAGCCCTGGAGCAGGCTGTCTATGGAGGTGGTTGAATCTCTGTCTCTGGAACTGTCTCAAAGGGGCAGAGGTGTGGTGCTGAGGGACATGATCTAGTCTCAGTCTTGGCAAAGATAGAGAATGGTTGGACTGGAGGATCTGGAAGGGCTTTCCAGCCAAAACATATATGTGAGTCTGTGATTTTGGAATCTCACCAAGCACCCAGGGGAGAAGTGTATCCTTCCCCTCCTGGAGTATGAAGCCTCTCATTGAATTACTCCAGGTGCTCAGATGGGATGCTCTGAATACTTACAGATCATCTGGATGGTTTGACCTTAAAGGTCACCTGGATGGATTGGAAAGGACCTTAAGAATCACCTGGATGGGTTGGGTTGAAAGGGACCTTAAAGATCGCCTGGTTTCAGCCGTGGACAGGGGCACCTCCCACAATTGCTGTGGTTATTTTAGGCAAGGGTCATCTCCCCAGCCTTGCAGTGAGACACCTGGTCCTGGTGAGCCAGGCTCCAAGGGCAAAAGGAATGGAAGGAAAAACACAGTTCTGGACCTACAATCACATGCCTGAAGGCTTGCAGAAGGATGCTCCATCTCACCAACCTCTGGACCCAGAGAAGTCAAGTTTGTTTCAGCTCCTGGAGACCACTGAGGAGCCTCTACCAGGCCCTGTCAGTCACATCCATTTCTATCAGGCACCAGCATTGTTGTCACCAGGAGGGTCCCCAGGGCTGCTGCCATTTCCACCACTGGAAGGCAGAAGATCCACAGATGAATGGGGAGTTGGAAAGGAGGACAAGAAGAAAGCCAAGACAGTTTTCATGAGGGCTTTGATACCTTATGGCTTCATCCTGGGATCACTTGCCTGAAATTCATGCCATGGCTCAGCCCTCTCTGACAGTCACAGAAACATGAAATTGTTTTGGTTAGAAGAGACCTTAAGGTCATAGGCTTTAACCCTTAACCCAGTGCTGCCAGGGGCACCACCACACCTGGGTCCTCAGCACCACAGATACACAGCTCGGAAACCCCTCCAGGCATGGGGACCCCACCACTTCCCTGTACAGCCTGGGACAGGCCTTGATAATCCTTTTGGGGGAACAAATTGTTCCTCATGGCCAATCTCAGCCTCCCCTGGCACCATTTCAGACCAGTTCCTCTCCTTCTATCACCTGAGACTAGGCAGAAGAGCACAACCCCCACCTGGCTGTAGCCTCCTCTCAGGGAGCTGCAGAGAGCAATGAGGTCTCCCCTCAGCCTCCTCTTCTCCACACTAAACACCCCCAGCTCCCTCAGCTGCTCCTCCCCAGCCCTCTTCTCCACACCCTTCTCCACTTTTGTTGCCCTTCTCCGGACCTGCTCCAGCCCCTCAATGTCCTTCTGGGAGGGAGTGACCTAGAACTGACCCCAGCACTCAAGCTGTGTCCTCAGCAGTGCCCAGCACAGGGGCACAATCCCTGCCCTGCTCCTGCTGCCCACACCATTGCTGATCCAGCCCAGGATGCTGGTGGTAGGGTGTGGCCTGATGCCTCTGCTCGTTGCTGTGGTACCATCAGCTCTGCAGGATGAAGCCCACAGCCAAACTCTTCACCTTACAGGCGTTTGAGTCAAGATCACCTGGTTAATGTAGCAAAGCTCTGCTCTCTTGGCCATGTCTGGTGGTTTTTCTGGTCAGGCACTGGAGCAGGGTGCCCAGGGAGGTGGTGGAGTCCCCATGCCTGTTCTGGAAGGGTGTGTCCATGGCGGAGTGGGGTTGAAGGTTGGACTGGATGCCCTTGGAGGGCTTTTCCCAGTGATTCCACCGTTCAGCTCCCGAGGAGCAGCTGGGAGCACGTGTGGTTGCTGAGGCAGGGAGGGTGTTTAGTATGCAGGCAGCTTCCCTGCTCTCTTCCCTTTTTGTGTTTAATTAGGGAGCTGGAGAGCAGAGCAGCTCTCGGCAGCTATAGTGCCGCAGCCTGTCAGCTACAGGGCTGCCTCGGCTGTGCTGATAGCAGCCCCGCACAAACCTATCTCTGGCCTTCATCAGCCCCCTCTGAACCTGCCTGCCAGCTCAGGGGGTGCCGACAAGGCTCAAGCCGCGATTGCAAAGCCTCCAGTTCCTGCGGGGAGCCGGCAGGATGGAAATCAAACCCTGGGGCTGCTTCCTAATTGGGAAGACAAAGAAGAGGTTTGAAACGAGATAGCTGCAATTACGACGAGAGGCACTAGAGAGATCCAGAGAAATGCTTCCGCAGAAGCGGGGGCTGCTGCTTCTCTGGAGGGGGCAAGCCAGGGGGAAGGCAACCTGCTGGAAACCGGCTGGCTCCATCAGCTGGGCAGGAAACCCAGTGCAGAGACAGGGATCTACCCGGAGCTCACAACCGCTGTCAGCAGAACTGGGGCTCGCTGAAAAATAAATGAATTTTGTCACCGGCCAGGGCTGGGCTGGGCACCGGAGGAGAGCCAGACAAGCTCCGGGACACCAGAGGAGAGCCGGAGTGGCTGCAGGACCCCCTCTGCTTCCCGAAGGGAAGAGGGAGAGAGGCTGATGGGCGGGAAAGGAACTGGACCAGCTGGGATGGCACAAGAACCATGCCATGGGATACAGACACAAACCAGTGTGCAGCCCTACCCCTGATGGCACCGATGGCACCATTAGCATCACTGCTGCTGGGGGCAGGTACTGGGCAAGGCCCAGGCTGGAGTCGGCAGCAGATGGGAACTGGATTCAGGAGCTGGATTATGGAGCTGGGTTCAGCAGCACAGGGGAGGGGGCAGAAGGCAGGAGGGACAGAGCCCTCCTGGGACACCAACAGGGAAGAAGAGGCTTGGCCCCGGGGATCCCTCTGCTGCCTCCTACAGATGCCATCCATGGGCTGCAATCCCTTGAGTTGAGGGTCACCTGTCCTGTCTGCTCCTCCTCACGGGTGCCACCTCTGCCTGCCTGACCCCAGGGTAGGGCACAAGCTGTGGCAGTGCCCTTGGTGTGCCCAGGAGCAAGTGCAAGGCAGAGCCCTTGGCAGTGACTGTGCCTATCAGCTTCTCTCTGCTAGGAGCAGCCCCTGGCTGTGCAAGTCTGTCCTGAGCTGCAGAAAATGTCTCAGTGAGCAGAGCCTGAGCTGGGCAGAGGCAGCTCTGGCCTGGCTCACAGCAGGACAACATTATTGATGTGCACCTTGCTTAACAATAAACAACTCATTTTTTTTCTTACCTCCACATTAGGAACATCTTGTTTAGCTACATTTATGGTTTTCGAAGATCCATGGAGGAGCCTGGGGCCACTGCAGCATTTCAGAAGGACAAGACAATATTTATGAGTCCTGCAGTGGAAGTTAAGTAGTCTGACAGAAAACTGCTCCCCCAGGCCAAGTGTCCCAATGTGTGCTGGAGATCATAGAATAGTTGAATTATCAGGGTTGGAAAAGCCATCCAGGATCACACAGTCCAACACCAACCCAACCCCACCATGGTCACTAAACCACAGCCCCAAGGGCCATGGCCACACCATTCTGGAACACCTCCAGGAATGGGAACTCCACCACCTCCCTGACAGCCTGTTCCGATCCCTGACCATTTTTGCAGCACAGAAATTGTTCCTCATGGCCAACCTCAAACTCCCCTGGCACCATTTCATCTGATGATAGGCAGAAGATCACAATCCCCACATGGCTGCAGCTTCCTCTCAGGGAGCTGCAGAGAGCAATGAGGTCTCCCCTCAGCTTCTTCTTCTCCACACTAAACACCCCCAGCTCCCTCAGCTGCTCCTCCCCAGCCCTCTTCTCCAGACCCTTTGCCACCTTTGTTGCCCTTCTCTGGATGTGCTCCAGCCCCTCAATGTCCTTCTGGAAGTGAGGAGCCCAGAACTCAACCCAGCACTCAAGGTGCAGCCTCATCAGTGTCCACTCCAGGGCAGGGATTGTGCCCCTCTACTGAGCACTGCTGAGGCTGCACTTTGAGTGCTAGGTTCATTTCTGGGCTGCTCACTCCCAGAAGGACATTGAGGAACTGGAGCAGGTCCAGAGAAGGGTAACACAAATTCCTGCTTCCCACATCACTGCTGATCCAGCCCAGGATGCTGGTGCCATTCTTGGCCACCTGGGCACTGCTGGCTCATCTCCAGCTGCTCTCACCCTACACCCTCAGGGCCTTATATGTCAGCACTTTTACTCACTAATACTATAGAGATCCAAAGCTCTCAACCATCTCAGCCTGATGTTGTCAACCTCTTTGGAAAGGAAAAGGTCTTAGAGGTGCTGCTCTCCCAGTGAGGATCAGGGTGGGGGGGATGTGTGTTAGCTCTTTAGCCATCGTTGGCATCAGAGCTTTGTCAGAGTTTGTGATAATCTAACTCTTCCCAAAGAGAAGCTGGGTCAGCTTGGATGGGACCTCAGAGCTCATCTCCTCCAATCCTGCTCATCCATGGGCAGGGACACCTCTCACTAGCCCAAGCTGCTTAAGGTCTCATCCAGCCTGCCCTTGGAGACCCCCAGGAAGGAGGCATCCACAACCTCCCTGGGTAATGCTTTCCCAGCAGAAGGCTCTTCTTAGAACCTCACCTTCCTTATTTCCATCAGTGCTTCACGTTTAACACAGCCTGCACGTTGTTGATACCTGTGGTTTTACACCACTTCAGCAGTAACACAGATTGGCTGTGACCTGTTCATCCAGGGGAAGTTGCAGGAGACATCTGAAGCCTCTGAAGAGCACTGCTGAAGGCAGAGCATCTGACATTTCCCTGGAAGTTACTTACAAGCAGCACTAATTTTCTTATTTTATTACTTCTCCCCCTCAAATTTCACAAGTGGCATCAATGCCTTAAAAACAAAAAACAAACAAACAAACAAAACCCCAAAGAACCCAACCCCCAGTCAAGACAATCTGGAGAAGGAAGGTTTCTGCTAGAAATGTCATCTCAGAGCTGTAGAGATGTTCTGGGCAGCTGAATTCCTTCTGACAGCCTTCCTGGTGCTGTGGAGGAGCAGAGGTTTCCATCTTTAAAAATAAACTGGAGCAGGAGCACCCTGAGAGCATCGTAAGCAGCACCCTGCAGCTGCAGCTCTGCCTCCTCACCTCCCCCCAAAACCTCCAGCCAGAAGGATTCAGGCCACTGCCTTTCCTAGTTTTGTTTAAATTGGAACCCTCAAAGCAAGCAGGCAACAAAGTTCTCTGACACAAAAATCTGGCCTACAGGGCTTCTGCTTTCTCAGGGTTGTTTGCAGAGTTTTGGGTTTGTTTTTTCCTTCCTCCCTACTTGTTCCTTCTCCTCCAGCCCTTATTAATACAGCCTTGAGTCCTCTCACAGGCAGCGAGGCAGAGAGCAGCCTTGATCCTCAGCTTCTTCAGATCAAACAGAAGAGAAAAAGAAAAATCTAACAGCACAGCTGGTCCTCAAAACCCACAGAGGATCAAGCACCTCTTGGAGTTAAAGGAGTGCAGCAGGGTGGAGGTGGGCTCACAAGGACACAGATGTCCCAAGCAGCTGCCTGCTGCTGTCCCAGCCCCTTCCAGACCTCCACAAAACCTGCTGGGTCCTTGCTGCCGCATCCCCAGGGGTTGTTTGGAGATAAGGCAGCTCAGGGAGACCTCATTGCTCTCTGCAGCTCCTTGAGAGGAGTCTGCAGCCAGGTGGGGGTTGTGCTCTTCTGCCTGGTCTTAGGTGATAGAAGAAGAGGAAATGGCCTGAAATGGTGCCAGAGGACGTTGAGGTTGGCCATGAGGAACAATTGCTGTGCTGCTGCAAGAGTGGTCAGGGATTGGAACAGGCTGCCCAGGGAGGTGGGGGTTCTCCTCTTCTCCCAGGCACCCAGTGACAGAACAAGAGGACGCAGCCTCAAGCTGTGCCAGGACAGGGTTAGGCTGGATGGTAGGAAGAAGTTCTTCACAGAAAGAGTGATTGGCATTGGAATGGGCTGCCTGGGGAGGTGGTGAAGTCACCATCCTGGGAGGTGTTTAAAAGGAGGCTGGATGAGGCACTTAGTGCCATGGTTTCTTTAATTAGAAGCTGTTGGGTGATAGGTTGGACTAGATGATCTCAAAGGTCTTTTCCAAGCTGGTTAATTGTGTGGTGGAGTCTCCATGCCTGGAGGTGTTCCAGAAGGGTGTGGCCGTGGCACCTGGGGTCATGGTTTAGTGGCCATTGTGGAGTTGGGCTGATGCTGGACTGGTGATTGGTTGGACTCCATGATCTCAGAGGTCTTTCCAGCCTTAGTGATTCTCTGATTCCATCCTTTCCCTGGAGTGCAAACCCACCCAGATGGAGCTACGCAGGGGACAGACAGGGAGAACTGATGATGTTCAGGTGACACAGCCAACAATTTCCCCCAGTGTAGGAGACTGCTCCACTTTGATTGAGAGACTTGTTGAAGGGTAAGGCAATCCCAGAGTCACATCTTCCCCACAATGGTGCTGACGTGATGACAGGGCTGAGATGGGACTTGATGCATCCACCACACTTTATCTCCTACCCTCAATAACCCTAAAAAAGATTTTGAGGGAGTTGTATAACTCAGGGTGCAGCTGTAGTTAAATAATAATCTTTATTATTGATAAATAAATAATCTGACTTATTGATGGCTCCGGATTTGTCTGTGGCAAATGAATCCACATATCCATCCTCCACCTTACTGGAGGTGTTGAAGGCCAGACTGGATGGGACCTCTGGCAAACTGGGCTGATGGGAGGTGACCCTGCCCATGGCAGACGCTGGAACTGCATGATCTTGAAAGTCCCTTCCAACCCAACCCTGTCTGTGCCTCTGTGAACCAGTCTCCCTTCTCCCAGCTCAAAGCCATTGTCCCTCTTCCTGTCACTCCCAGCCCTTGTCAGAAGTCCCTCTCTAGCTCTGCTGGAGCCTCTTGAGGTACTGGAGGCCTGCTCTAAGTTCTCCCTGCTCAGAAAATGCTTCAGACGATCAACCTGGTCCTTATAGAGTTCTGAGTGTGGGCATCATTTCCCAGAGATCTGGCAGAGGTGGACTGGGCAGCTTGGATGCCACCCAAACACCCCAGGGCTGAGCTTCAGGTCCGTACAGGCAGGAACTTGTAAGGGAAGGTCAAATCAGAGTATGGTGGGGTTGCAAGGGACCTCTGGAGGTCATCCAGTCCAACCCCACTGCCACAGCAGGGTCACCTAGAGAAGGTCAGGAAGACACCCAGCTGAGGCTGGAATCTTTCCAGAGATGGAGACTCCAACACTTCTCTGGGCAGCCTGCTCCAGGGCTCCAGCACCCTTCAGCTACAGGTGTTCTTCCTCCTATTCAGATGGAGCTGCTGATGCTCCAGTTTGTGCCCCTTGCACCTTGTCCTGTCCTCAGGCACCACTGAACACAGCCTGGTCCCACCTTCCTGACACCCACCCTTGAAGCACCCTGATCAGCATTGATCAGATCCCCTCTGGGGCTGCTCTCCTCCAGGCTCTCAGCCCCAGGGCTCTTGGCCTTTGCTCCTCACAGAGATGCTCCAAGACCCTCAGCAGCTTTGCAGCCCTTTGTTGTTCCCTCTCCAGCAGTTCCCTGTCTCTCTTGAACTGGGGAAGCCAGAACTGAGCCCAGGCCTTCAGACGTGGCCTCAGCAAGGCAGAGCAGAGGAGCAGGAGAACCTCCTCTGACCTGCTGGCCACACTCCTCTTGATGCACACCAGGATGCCCTTGGCCTTCTTGTCCATGAGGGCACATTGCTGGCTCATGGGCATCCTGCTGTGCCCCAGCACCCACAGGTCCTTCTCCCCAGAGCTGCTCTCCAAGAGATCAGCCCTGAGCCTGCACTGATCCATGCCTGGATTCTGTCAGCCTTGCTGCGTGGTCTCTGGTGAAGTCACTGCATCTTCTCTTCTTCCAGTTTCCCTCTGCATTAAAAGAACAGGAATAAGAACCCTGCTCCTTGTGGCACAGCCTGAGCTGATGAGTCACTGCGGTGTCCATGTTGGATCTGCTCACTTCAGGTTGTCCCAAGGGAAATCAAGTGAGNGGCTCTTGGCCTTTGCTCCTCACAGAGATGCTCCAAGACCCTCAGCAGCTTTGCAGCCCTTTGTTGTTCCCTCTCCAGCAGTTCCCTGTCTCTCTTGAACTGGGGAAGCCAGAACTGAGCCCAGGCCTTCAGACGTGGCCTCAGCAAGGCAGAGCAGAGGAGCAGGAGAACCTCCTCTGACCTGCTGGCCACACTCCTCTTGATGCACACCAGGATGCCCTTGGCCTTCTTGTCCATGAGGGCACATTGCTGGCTCATGGGCATCCTGCTGTGCCCCAGCACCCACAGGTCCTTCTCCCCAGAGCTGCTCTCCAAGAGATCAGCCCTGAGCCTGCACTGATCCATGCCTGGATTCTGTCAGCCTTGCTGCGTGGTCTCTGGTGAAGTCACTGCATCTTCTCTTCTTCCAGTTTCCCTCTGCATTAAAAGAACAGGAATAAGAACCCTGCTCCTTGTGGCACAGCCTGAGCTGATGAGTCACTGCGGTGTCCATGTTGGATCTGCTCACTTCAGGTTGTCCCAAGGGAAATCAAGTGAGAGCATCCAAGGAGGCATCCAAAAGACATGAGGATGTCTCCTCAGGATTTTCTTTGTAACTGTGATATCAGAACACATTCTGTTGTTGTTTTCTTCAGCTGAGGCAGGTGTGAGTTTTGCTTTCCTTTCCAGACTAGAAGCTGACAAACTGTTGTTAGAAATGCATGGAGGCTCAGACCTGGCTAAGTCTGGGGTTTTTGGAGTTTCCTTTGAAGTTGCACCCCAGTGTGAGACTTCTGCATGGCAGATTTCGTTTTTAGACGCTCAGTCCCCATTCCACTGACAGCTGATGTCTAAAGAGGAGCTTCTGCCCCTCTGCTCAGCCCCGGGGAGGCAATATCTGGAGTATTTGGGCCAGTTCTGAGCATCCCAGTGCCAGAGGGACAGAGATCTGCTGGAGAGGGCCCAGTGGAGGCTATGAGGATACTGAAGGGACTGGAACATCTCTGAATGAGGAAAGGCTGAGAGCCCTGGGGTGAGAGCCTTCAGAAGAGCAGCCCCAGAGGGGATCTGGTCAATGCTGGTCAATACTTCAAGGGTGGGTGTCAGGAGGGTGGGGCCAGGCTGTGTTCAGTGATTCCCAGGGACAGGACAAGGAGCAAGGGCACAAACCGGAGCATCAGCAGCTCCATCTGAACAGGAGGAAAAACTTCTGTAATTGAAGGTTGTGGAGTCTCCTTGTCTGGATAGCTTCCAGCCTTCCCTGGCCATTGTGATTCTGGGCAAGCTGCTGTGGGTGCCCCCTGGTTTGTCAGAGAGTTGGACTGGGTGATCTCCAGAGGTCCCTTCCAACCCTTAACATTCTGTGATTCTATGAGAGGTGCAAATGGAGACTGACAACTTGTCCCACCTCTGCTCTTCCAAAGACCATCACCTGAATCTGCAGCTGATAAGGTGTCCAGACAGAAGGACTCTGGACAGGATATGACACAAACCTTTGCCAGTACCATGTGGGTCC
>VWZI01021485.1:55585-66933 GCA_013396835.1 Psilopogon haemacephalus
CTTTGGGTTTTCATATGGCCAGCATGAAATCCTGTTGCTAAGCAGGCAGCAAAATCAATACAGAAGCAGGACACAGCAACTCATCTTCGCACTATTGTAGACATTCCCCTTCCTTCTAGCCTCTTCTCCCTTTTTTATTCTTCTTTAATCATTTTCTCCCACAAAAAAAAAAATCAAATCCCTGGTGACTTTTGTTCTGTATTTCACTGTATCCTGTAATCTATCACACAAAAGGGTTGTGCTGCTTGACTAAAAAGGGACCATTGTGATGAAAGTGCTAAGACAGCCTCCAGGATGAAATGTCCACCTCTGACCTGAGCAAAGGGCTGGGTATTAAGCCAAGGCTCCTGCCACTAAAATGCCAATGTTCATAGGGCTCTTCCCCTCCAGCCAAATCACAGCAGTTGGTAAGTTTTGCTCCTTGCTTGCAAGAACCACTTCAAGGATAACTCTCCATGTAAAGATAAAACAAATTACAAAACTGTTCAGCCTTCAACTGCATTTCATTTCATTTTGGTTAGTAGGAAGGACTTGGAGGACAGGAGATCAGGAGAGCTCACACCGCTCTGCTGGTGCCTGGGAAGGGGCATGCAGGTTTGCTGCCAGTTTGATGGTGAGACCAAACTGGGAGGAGTGGCTGACACACCAGCAAAGCTAACGAGGATGCTGAGGGTCCTGGAGCAGCTCTGTGAGGAGCAAAGGCTGAGAGCCCTGGGACTGAGAACCTGCAGAAGAGCAGCCCCAGAGGCAATCTGATCAATACTCAGCAAGAGCTAAAAGGGCTGTGGGGGGCAAGAGGATGGGGTCAGGCTTTGCTCAGTGGTGCCCAGGGACAGGACAAAGGGCAAGGGGCACAAACTGAAGCCCAGCAGGTTCCATCTGAGCAGGAGGAGTAACTTGTTTGTTGTGAGGGTGCTGGAGGGCTGGAGCAGGCTGGCCAGAGTGGTTGTGGAGTCTCCTCTGAAGAGCTTCCAACCTTGCCTGGCCATTGTTCTCCCAGACAAGCTGCCCTGAGTGCCCTGCTGGAGCATGGGGATTGGACTGGGTGATCTCCAGAGGTGCCTTCCAGCCCTCAGCATTGTATGATTTTATCATTCTATGATTCTGTTCTGCTCTGTGACTCTTCTCCTATGGTAGGACACACTTGTAATTTATATTTTCTCAGTTTTCTTCAGTGAGCCTGCCCTCTCCTGAAGTTTTAAACCTAAAATCACTGTCTATTGCCACTTTTTGTTGTTTACTCCTAAATACAAAACAAAACAAACAAACAAACAAAACACCCCAAAAGCCCAGAAGCAGAGAAGGAACAGACCACAGCCACAGTGGCATTAGGCTGAATGTTGGACTGGGTGACCTCAAAGATGTTTTCCAAGCAAAACAACTTCCATGACTCTTTTGTGTAACTTTTCCTCTAGCCCTGAGTGGGGTTTAATCTGTTTTGCCTCTATTTTTGCTCTCCTCTCATCTGTTTGTGCTCTCTGTTCTTTCCGGTCTCTTTCTCATCCCACTTGAGATGGAACAGGGAGAGGAAGAGCACCGGAGAAGAGCCATTTACAAACAATTAATCAATGTACCTCATCTCCTAAAGAAGACTTCTACAACATCCAACCTCTCAAAATTAAATGTGTAGCAAAAAATAGCAAATTTTGAGCTCTCAGCAGTGTTTTTTTCCGTCTATGCTGTCGATAAAATACGTCAGTAGCTCATGAACTTGTTGGTTCTCCATGGGGCATTCATTGAAGTGAGGACAACAAAGTTCTTTACTCTGAGGAAAATATTATAAACAAAAGAGGTAGAATTTTAAGAATATAAAGGTGTATATCCCTGTAGGATCAGATAATCTCAGAGCTGTTTTGTCTGGAAAAGATCTTTAAGTTCCTCTAGTCTGACCACTCTCTAACTCTACCAAGGCTGAGGATAAAACATGTCCCTCAGTGACACATCTCTCCCTCTTTGAAACCCTTCCAGGGATGAGGATTCAAACAAAAGCAATGACTTTGAGCTGGGAGAGGGGAGATTGAGACTGGAGAGGAGGAAGAAATTCTTCAGAGTGAAGATGGGGAGACACTGGAACAGGCTGCCCAGGGAGGCTGTGGTTATCACTTCACTGGAGGTGTTCAAGGCCAGTTTGGATGAGGCCTTGAGTAACCTGGGCTGTGGAAGGCTGAGGATGTCCAGTTCCAAGCCACTTGCCATGAGCCTTGAATAAGAATCTCTGAGTTTAGACCTCTGTGAGGAGCAAAGGCTGAGCCCTGGGGCTGAGAGGCTGGAGAAGAGCAGCCCCACAGGGGATTTGATCACTGCTCAGTGAGAGCTTAAGGGGCTGTGAGGGGCTAGAGGATGGAGCCAGGCTCTACTTAGTGGTGCCCAGAGACAAGATGAGGACAAGGGGCACAAATGGGAGCCCAAGAGGTTCCATCTGAGCAGGAGGAGCAATTTGTTGTTGTGAGGGTGATGGAGGGCTGGAGCAGGCTGCCCAGGGAGGTTGTGGAGTCTCCTTGTCTGGAGAACTTCCAAATCCTCCTGGCTATTGTGCTCCTGGGCAAGCTGCTGTGGGTGCCCTGCTGGAGCAGGGGGGCTTGGACTGAGTAGTCTGCATAGGTCCCTTCTGACCCCTAACACTCTGTGATTAGAAAGGAAATTTGTGCTACATGTGACTACAATTTGCCAAGTCAGAGCCCCACGATTTGGAGTGAGAGGACCTGCAGTTTGATGGCCGAGGGGGATGCGGTAGCTGCTGCAGTTGAATTATTTAAATGATGAAGGGAGCTGCTTGCCTTGGATTTGGCTGTGGAGCAAGGAACAGTCCTGAAGCCCACTCTTCTTCTCCTGCCGGAGCCAATGCCACAGCGCCGTTGAAGGGTGACATAAAAGAGGCCATATGTGTAGGCAATCACAGGAGCATGGGGAACACCTGTTTTCCCCTCAATTACAGCCTGTGAGCCAGTGGGGGATGTTTGCTTGGGGGCACCAGGTTTATCCTGGGCAATAGTGCATGAGTTGGGCTTCACGGCAGAGCTGCGCTGAGAACAGGTTAATCAGATCTCCATAAATGAAACTCAAACATGCCCTGCTGGCCCCACCTGTGCTCAGAGAGGCTCCTAATGACACCAGGCAGCACTCACTGCACGCTCCTGGGCAAGCAGGAAGCAGTTGGCCAATGATCACCCATTTGCAGCAACCTGGATAATTCTGTTTGCTCTGCGGCTCCGAATAACTCAAGCAAGAGAAGCCTGGAAAATGCATGGGCAGGGCTGATGGAGATGTGTAAGAGCCCAGCAGAACAGCAGGAAGGGAGATTGAGACTGGGGAGGAGGAAGAAATTCAAAGAAATTCTTGAGAGCGAGAGTGGGGACACACTGGCACAGATTGCCCAAGAAGGCTGTGGATGACACCTCTTTGGAGTGTTCAAGGCCAGGCTGGATGAGGCCTTGAGCAACCTGAGCTAGTGAAAGGTTGAAGATAATCCAGTTCCAAGCCCCCTGCCATGGACAAATCCCCCTTGGCAGGGGGCTTGGAACTGAATGATCTTTAAGGCCTCTTCCAACTCAACTCATTCCATGAGTGCCTTGAGCAACCTGTTCTGGTAGAAGGTGGTCCTGCCTGTGACAAGGGGCTGGAACTGGATGATGTTGAAGGTGCCTTCCAACCCAAACTGTTCTGTGACTCTATGACTGTATGAATGATTTCTCCTGCTTACCTCTAGCTGAGTGGTGAAGGTAAAGGCAAGAGAAAGAACCCCTGAGAAACTTGCCAAGACTTACCAAAACATATTCCTCCTAAGAGTGCTGACAGAGTGCCAGACTGGAAGGAGGGGTCCCAAGGATCATCTGGTTCAATGTTTCTAGGTAACAGTAGAGTTGAAATGAGCTGCCCCAGCACCCTGCCAAGCTGAATCTTAAAATTCAGGGTTGGTCAAGATGACCTTTGAGGGTCCCTTCCAACCCAATGCGGTGAAATTCCATCCAGTGTTGTTCAGGACAACAAACATCACATGAGGGGGTGAAAATTTACCTGCTGAGTATAGACTCTAGTTTGGACTTAAAAACTTGTGACAGTTGCTGTACCCCACACCAGCCAAGCTAAGTGATGGGTTGTAGGGTGTGGAGTAGGAGACCTCAGTGGACTTTCCCTGAGGGTGTCTAGAGACAGGCCAAGGGGGAATGGAAGGGGTCTTGGAACTGGGTGATCTTCAAGGTCCCTTCCAACCCAAACCATTACATGAGTCTATGAATAATGCCATCACTGGAAAAGACAAAGTCCCCCATGAAGCACATTGGACATACTTGGACAAGAGGATTTCTGAGGGTCCTTCCCAGCCCAATGCAATAATGAATATTGCTGCCAGCAAAAGGCAGAGCTGCGAGTCCATATCCTCTATGTCCAAGCACACATCCAGGTTGGGTGGAGAATGGATGGGAAACAGGTTTGTGGATATTAGCAAGCAATGAACACTGCCAGTCCATAGCCAGCCCTGCCCTGGGCTGATCCCAAGCAGGGAGGGGATTCTGCCCCTCTGCTGACACCTCCCCTGCAGTGCTGGGGCAGCTCTAGAGTCCTTAGCACAGCACAGACCCGTTGGAGCAGGGCCAGGGGAGGCCACAACAGTGCTGGCAGGGCTGGAAACCCTCTGCTCCGAGCCCAGGCTGGGAGAGCAGGGAATGTTCAGCTTGGAGAAGAGAAGGCTCCAGGGACACCTCCTGGTGAACTTGCAGTATTTGAAGGGGGCTGCAGGAGAGCTGGGGAGAGGCTTTTGACAAAGTCATGGAGTGACAGTACAAGGAATGATGGCTCCAAACTAGAAGAAGTTGGGTTGAGACCTGAGGAAGAAATTCTTGAGAGTGAGGGTAGTGAGACACTGGAACAGGTTGCACAGAGAAGTTGTGGAGGCTCCAAGCCTGGCCGTGTTCAAGGCCAGCTTGGATGGGAGCTTGAGCAACTTGGTCTGGTGGGAGGACACTGGAACTGGATGATCTTTGAGGTCCCTTCCAGTCCACCTTGTTCTGTAATTCTATGATTTTATGAAGCAACACCAGATTAATTTCCTTCCAGCCTTTATCGTGCAGCTGATGGCATTGCCCTGAACCTTTTGATCTTTTCTGCAGACAAACTTAATTCTTCTACCTGCTTTTGGTGTTCTTACACTCTGTTCCTGTTCAGCTCTGCTCTTTCATTGTTTGCCTCAGCAAGGAAGATAATTGCTCCTCTTCTGCAAGATACCCAAAGATGAAGGAAGAGACTTGAGCCTTAAATAAGAATCTCTGGGTTTAGACCTCTGTGAGGACCAAAGGCTGAGAGCCCTGGGGCTGTGGAGCCTAGAGAAGAGCAACCCCAGAGGGGATTTGGTCACAGAATCACAGAATCACACAATATGTCAGGGGCTGGAAGTGACCTCAAAATCTCATCCAGTCCAACCCCCCTACCAGAGTAGGATCTGCTATACCAGATCACACAGCAATGCATCCAGGCAGGTTTTTAATATCTCCAGAGGAGGAGACTCCACAGCTCCCCGGGCAGCCTGTTCCAGTGTTCTGTCACCCTCACACTGAAAAAATTCTTCCTCATGTTTCCATGGAACTTCCTATGCCTCAACTTCCACCCACTGCCCCTTGTCCTGTCACTGAGCATCACCAAGCAGAGCCTGGCTCCATCCTCCTGGCACTCTCCCTTTACATATTTCTAAACATTGATGAGGTCACCTCTCAGTCTCCTCTTCTCCAAGCTAAAGAGCCCTAGCTACCTCAGGCTCTCCTTGCAAGGGATGCTACATTCCCATAATCATCTTTGTGGTTCTGTGCTGGACTCTCTCAAGCAGCTCCTTGTCCCTCCTGAACTGGGCAATGCTCAGCAAGAGCTAAAGGGGTTGTGGGAGGCAAAAGGATGAGGCCAGGCTCTGCACAGTGATGCCAGAAAAGGGGCAGTAGGCACAAATTGGATCCCAGGAGGTTCCATCTGAGCAGGAGAAGCAACTTCTTTGTTGTGAGGATGCTGGAGGGCTGGAGCAGGCTGGCCAGAGTGGTTGTGGAGTCTCCTCTGAAGAGCTTCCAACCTTGCCTGGCCATTGTTCTCCCAGACAAGCTGCCCTGAGTGCCCTGCTGGAGCATGGGGATTGGACTGGGTGATCTCCAGAGGTCACTTCCAATCCCATCATGCTGGCATGCTGTGGTTCTATCACTTGACCCCTGGAGAAGAATTGCTAGGTTTAAATGCGTTAGTCTTATCAGCCAGCAAGGAAATAAGGTGCTGTGTGCCAGTGCCTGGCTGGTCAAATCCAGTCCATCTCCTGCACAGGTGACTGAGGAGAACCTCATGAGGTTCAACAAGGCCAAGTGCAAAGATCACAGAATTTCAGGACATCAGGGGTAGGAAGGGACCCAAAGAGGTCATTGAGTCCAACCCCCTGCCAGAGCAGGACCATACAATCTATCTCAGGTCACACAGCAACACATCCCAACAGGCCTTGAAAGTCTCCAGAGAAGGAGACTCCACAACCTCCCTGGAGAGCCTGTGCCAGTGCCCTGGGACTCTTACAGTAAAGAAGTTCCGCTTTGTGTTGAGGTGGAACCTCCTGTGCTGCAGCTTACATCCTTTGCTTCTTGTCTTATCAAGTGAGCAGAGCCTGTATCCCGCCCCCCTCCCCCCCACNNCCCCTTCCTGACCCCCAGCCCTCAGATATTTATAAACATTTGTTAGATCCCCTCAGTCTTCTCTTCTCCAGACTAAAAAGCCCCAGGTCCTGTATTCGAGCAAGTGCAGCCCTGGATATCAATCCAGGCTGGGGGTGATGAGCCTGAGAGCAGCCCTGCAGAGAAGGACTTGGGGTGCTGGGAGTGAGAAGCTGGACAGGAGGCAGCAATGGGCACTGGCAGCACAGAAGGCCAAGGGCAGCCTGGGCTGCATCCAAAGCAGTGTGGCCAGAGGTGGAGAGAGGGGATCCTGCCCCTCTGCTCTGCTCTGCTCAGACCTCACCTGCAGGGCTGGGTCCATCTGTTGGGCCACCCACACAAGAGAGACCTGGAGGTGCTGGAGGGAATCCAGAGGAGGTCACCAAGCTGCTCAGAGGGCTGCAGAACGTCTGCTGTGGGGACAGGCTGGCAGAGTTGGGGCTGTGCAGGCTGCAGGGAGAGCTTAGAGCTGCATTTCAGTATCTGCAGGGCACCTCTGGGCACACTGGGGAGGGACTGTTGAGAAGGGCCTGTGGGGACAGGCCGAGGGGCAGTGGTTTGGAAGTGGAGCAGGACAGAGTTAGGCTGGAGATGAGAAGGAAGTTGTTCAGAGTGAGGGTGGGGAGAGCCTGGCACAGGTTGCCCGGGGAGGTGTTGGAGGCTCCATCCCTGAAGACACTGAAGGTCAGGCTGAAGGTGTCCCTGTGCAGCCTGCTCTGGTTGGAGGTGTCCTGCTGACTGGAGGGGGCTGGACAAGATGCCTTCTGAGGGTACCTTGCCAACCTGATGCATTCTGTGATTGAACATCTTAACTAGGTACGAAGAAACACTTTGCACTTGCTCCAGGAGACACTTCAGCCTGGGAAATTTAATGATGCCTGCTCAGCCACCACCAAACACTGGGGAAAATAAAACAACCGCCAGGAGCTGCTGTCCGTTTTTCAGCAGATGCAAAGAGGCCCTTATCAGACGGCAGATCCCCTGGAAGCCTGCATATCTCAGATTTCAGGTTAAGCTGAAGTTACAGACCTGAAATAATGTTTTTACAATTGCTCCTGTGCCTGCCTCTGATTGCACTCCGGGGCCGAGCGCTGCTGGGCACACTGGGGGCTCATGCAATCTCTCACTCACAAACAGCAAACCTGAACTGTTTATGGAGCATGAAACAATTATCTCCCACTCCACCTGATGCTGCTGAGCAAGCTGTTCCTTCTTATCCAGCTATTATTAGATGGGAATGCAGCGGGTTGGACAACATCCTTCATTAGTGGACCTTTAAAGGTCCCTTCCAACCCTAAGGAGTGCTCCTAATGGATGGGATAACCGAGTTTGTGTGGCATGCAGCTCATTCTCCAGCACAGCCCAAGACTCTTGGCACAGCTCAGCCAGCTGAAGGTCTGCAGGGCAGGTTACCCCAACAAATCATAGGATGGTGGGGGTTGGAAGGCATCCCTGGAGATCATTGAGTACAACCCGCCTGCTCAAACAGGGTCATCCAGGGCAGGTCACACAGGAACACGGGGTGCTGGAAAGTCTCCAGAGAAGGAGACTCCACAACCTCTCTGGGCAGCCTGCTTCAGCCCTCCAGCACCCTCACACCAAACAAGATCCTCCTCATACTGAGTTGGAACTTCCTGGGTTCCAGATTGTGTCCCTTGTCCTAATGCAAGGCACCAGTGACAAGAGCCTGGCCCCTTCTTCTTCCCTCCACCCTTCAGGTATTCATAAACATTGGTCAGATCCCCTCTGGGGCTGATCTTCTCCAGGCTCAACAGCCCTGGGGCTCTCAGCCTTTCCTTCTCAGACAGATGTTCCAGTACCTTCAGCATCCTCTTAGCCTCAGTTGGAAACTCTCCAATTGTTCTCTGTCCCTCCTGACCTGGGGAGCCGAGAACTGGACACATTACTCCAGATGTCATCTCACCAGGGCACAGCAGAGAGGCAGGAGAACCTACCTTGCCCTGCTGGCCACACTCTTCTTGAGGAGAAGACCACTGGCCTTCCAGGTCACAAGGACACATGGAGAACATGTTGTCCACCAGGACTCCAAGATCTTTCTCCCTCTCAGCTATACTGTTATAGGAGGTTGTTCCTCCTCAGCTGCAGGACTCAGCACTTGTTCTTGTTGAATCTCGTGAGGTTCCCTCTGCCCAGCTCTGCAGCCTGGGCAGCTCACAGTGGGTGGCAGCACAGCCTGATAGTCTATCAGCCAGTCCTCCCAGTCTGGTCCCATCATGATACTGGTTGAGGGTCCACTCGGTCCCCACATCCAGGTCCTTAGTGGAGATGCTGGATGAGGCTGGGCCCAGCACTGACCCCTGGGGAACCCCAGGTCTGCAGATGGACTCTGCCATGTTGATCACAACCCTCTGAGCTCTGTTGTTTAGCCAGGTCTCCATCCATCTCACCACCCACTCCTCGAAAGCACACATCCTGAGCTTGCCCACAGGGATGTTAAGGGAGACGGTGCTGAAATAAAGGCAGGCATGGGAAGTGAAACATTTGGAGGAGAGGAGTGAGGTTCTCAAAGCAGTCTTTGGGATGTAGATGTCCTAACTGCTACTTCAGACCTGGGAATAAAAATTGTCACTATACACACACATGGCTCTGATATAACTTCTGTCTGAGGGTGATATTTTTGCACAGAATCACAGAATAGTGGGGTTGGAAGGGAGCTCTGCAGATCACCCAGTCCAACCCGCTGCCAAGCCAAGTTCACCTAAAGAAAGCCAAACATCAACACACCCAGGTGGGTTTGGAGTGTCTCCAGAGATCACAGAATCATAGAATGTCAGAGGCTGGAAGGGGCCTTGAAAGATCATCTGGTCCAGCCCCCCTGCCAGAGCAGGATCACCTAGAACAGATCACACAGGAATGCATCCAGATGGTTCTTGAATGTCTCCACAACCCCCCTGGGCAGCCTGTTCCAGTGCTCTGTCACCCTCTCACTGAAAAATTTCTTCCTCAGGCTCACATGGAACCTCCTATGCCTCAACTTCCACCCATTGCCCCTTGTCCTGTCACTGGGCATCACCGAGCAGACCCTGACTCCATCCTTCCAGCACTCACTCCTTACATATTTATAAGGTCACCTCTTGGTCTCCTCCTCTCCAAGCCAAAATGCCCCAATTCCCTCAGTCGCTCCTCATAAGGAAGATGTTCAATATCCTTAATCATTTTTGTGGCTCTGCACTAAACTCTCTCAAGCAGCTCCCTGACCTTCTTGAGCTGGGGGCCCAGAACTGGACACAATACTCCAGATGGAGCCTCACCAGAGCAGAGTAGAGGGGAAGGAGAACCTCCCTCGACCTACTAAACACAGCCCTTCTAATACACCCCTGAATGGCATTGGAGATCCTCAATATAAGATGTAAAATTCAAGCCAAGTTGCAGCCTTGGAGATGAGGATTGAGAGGCAGAAAGCTCTTCTCTGTTTTGAGCAGAACAGCAGATGCACAACTGACACAGGAAACAGCCTGTGCGACCCAGCAGTGGGCTGGTGAGACAACCAGGCTGGAAGAAAGCCTCAAAACCCTAATGCTAAAAATGGAACAGAGGCATCTTTAAGGCATCTGTCCAGGAAAGGGAAGAAAATAATTTTTTTTGGCAGTGAACACTGAGAAAGGCATGCAGGGAACACAATAAATTAAAATGAACAGCGAAGACTTGTCTATGTGGCTGGCTTGACTTTGACAGATCCTGCACTGCTGTTACCCCATGCTGCAGAACCTGAGTGTGGGTCAGTGCCAGGATGGTGCTGAAGCATCCTTTACAGTCATGGAATAGTGGCTTGGAAGGGACCTCCAGGACATGGAGCTGCTGGAGAGGGCTGCAGAACCTCTGCTGTGGGGACAGGCTGGCAGAGTTGGGGCTGTGCACAGTGAGGGTGGGAACACCCTGGAACGGGTTGTCCAGAGACAACCTGCCCCATCCCTGGAGATATTCAAGGTCAAACTTGATGGGGCCTGAGTAACCTGATCTGGAGGTGTCCCTGCTAAGTGCAGGGAGTTAGACAAGATGACTTCAGAGGGTACCTTTCCAACCTGATGGCTTCTGTGATCATTTGGTCCAATCTTTCTTGGCCAAAGCCCAGTTTAGACAAGATGGCCCAGCACCCTGTCCAGCTGAGTCTTAATGAGTCCAGTGCTGGGAACTCCACTACTTTCTTGGGGAGGTTATTCCAATGGCTGATTGTCCTTGTCTTGAACAATTGCCTTTTGTGCCCCACTGGAATCTCCCCAGGACTAAACTGTACCTACTCATTACCCATTGTTTTTTCCATGTGGCTCCTAAAAAGGGAGTCTGCATCTGCCACCTTTTAACTACTGGAAGGTGGTGATAGTGACATTCTGCTCTGTATTGATATTTATTGACATTTTCTCAAGGTTTCTGGTATCTTCATCCTGTTCTCATGTTTTTCTCCCTCTGCTGATCCATTCAGATCCCTGTTACTTTGTGCTCCTATACATTTACTTCAGCTGTGGTGGTTACAACCCTCTGATCAGGAACTGAAATGCTGGCCTTTTACATTTTCCACTCCTCACTGTTCTGCAGATATGTTTTCCACCATCTTCCTATTTTAGGACACAGTAGAGAGGTGGGCAGGCACATCTGTCACTCTAAAACACACAGGAGGAGGAAAGCAGTATTGAAGCTCAACTCTGATACTTAAAAGCAACTTAA
>VWZI01021486.1:0-48053 GCA_013396835.1 Psilopogon haemacephalus
GAAAAGGTGTGTAAGCCATAATCATGATTTCTCCGGTGTAATCTGAGTCAATTATGCCATGCAATACAAAGAGCCCGAGCATAGATGCTGAGGATCTTCCCAGTAATAAGGCTCCCAATATTTTTCCTCCAATGATTACTGGTCCCTTCACATTGGTTGGAAATTTTTGTGGCTGAGAAGTCATGAACATAACGTCTACTGCGGCTGCCAGGTCCAAGCTGAGGCTTCCTCTAGTTGCGGGCTAAAGATTTGCTGCGCTGCAGCTGCTACTTGTGGATGCTGGCAGTTGTTGATTAGCTTCTACGGGGTTGCTGATGGTACGCGCGGTGGGACGGGGGCTGGGGGTGGTGGACGCAAACCTCCCGTAGCAGTGCCGGTTTGCAGCGGGGGCAAGGAAACCATGGAAACACCAGCAGGCTCTGATTGGAATGTAAACCAGTTCCCATCATAGTCTTTGTTTTTAGTTTGAGCAGCGGAGGCTTGTTCCGCTGCTCTTTTTTCTGCCTGATGCTGTAAGAGCTCATTATGCACCACCCGCCAAACTTTCCCTAATTTCTTTGCTGTCTTATCATCGTCTAAATTAGATTGCCACAATACGTCCCCAAACTTTCGCCATTCAGAAAGTTCATGAACAGTATGAGGGTTTGCAAACAGTCCCTTCGCATGTCCATACTCTAACAAACCCGGTAATTCTTTCTGCAAATCTATATCTTTAACCCCCATTTTCTGCAAGAATGCAGTAAATAAATTATATGCCGCTTGTCTTTCCATACCTAATACATAAGCGCTGTTGCAGCCCCTTTCAAGGTCTCGGCGGCACATAACGGCCAAGCAACGTCTATACGTCTACTCAGGGCGCGGAGCACACCTTTTCTTCTTTTATTTGGCTTCTTTCCTTTTCCCGGTGCTCTTATTCGCCATCCTGGCTGCTTTAGGACCCGACTCGATCGTCGCCCCACCGTGGTATCAGAAGCCTATGGGGTCACCATTTGTGGGAAAACAACAGGAGACAAGCACACCCAATGATGTTCAACAAGCCTCAAGTTTATTGATAAGAAGCTCACAGTTATATAGCCGCGTTAATGAAGCTCATACATATTGCAAAGCGAAGCTCCTCATAGGCTCTTTATTATCTCTCGCCCTTGTCCTTCTCACAGCATAGCTTACATTCCTGTTGCTAGTTAGATTCTGTTTTGCACGGGTTAGTTTTTGCACCTGCATCCTGTTATTGCATGATTTCTCCCCCAAGGTTACTGCCTCCCTGCACGGTTCCCATGCTATTTCTCCACCAGCTCAATGCAATCATGCCCTCTCTCCTTTAACCACTATTCTATAAAACTCTCCACAGGCCTCAATACAGGAAGGACATGGGCCTGACAGAGAGGGTCCAGAGGAGGCCACCAAAATAATCAGGGAGTTGGAGCAGCTGTGCTACAAGAAAAGGCTGAGGGAGCTGGGGGTGTTCAGCCTGGAGAAGAGAAGGCTCCAGGAAGCAAACTTCCAGTACCTGAGGTGGGCTACAAGAAAGCTGCAGAGAGACTGTTTGCAAAGGCCTGCAGAGACAGGACGAGGGCAATGAATTCAAACAAGAGCAGAGCAGGTTTGGATTGGATTTAAAGAACAAATTCTGCACCATGAGGGTACACTGGAACAGGTTGCCCAGGGAGATAGTTGGGTCCCCATCCCTGGAGATATTGAAGGTGAGGCTGGACAGGGCTCTGGGCAACTTGGTCTAGTCGAGGATATCCCAGCTGATTGCAGAGGGGGTTGGACTGGATTTCCTTTGGAGGTCCCTTCCAACCCAGACTATTCTATGATTCCTTGATTCTGCAGTATGGAGAAGCAGCTTGTGAAGATGGGGTCTTTGGCACAGGGGGCATGTGCAGTATTTCCAGTCCCTCTTGTGAAGGCTGCCTTTATGTGGGATAGGTTCAGGGAATTTCTCTGACTGAAAATCACCCTCTTCTCCCACCCTGGCAGGGGAGTTGCAGGAGGTGTGACATGCACACAACTGCACAGGGGCACTCTGCACCCAAAGCATCCAGAGATCCAGTTATTGCCTTTGAGCCAGTGTCAATGGTTAAGCTCACCTGGAGCCTTATCCTGACTCCTCTCTGGGGATGGTCTGACCTGCCCCCAGGTGTCATGTTTAGCCCCCTCCCAATTCCTGCCAAGGACTGCTATAAAAAGGAGGGAAACCTTGTCTTCTCTCTCTGTTTCTGGTCTTCCCTGCCTGACCAACTGCTTGCTGCCTTGCCACTGGATCACCACGTGGTCTCCAGCCAACACATGAGGATAACAACCATTTTCTTTGGAACGCTAACAAACTGCATTTCATCATCAAAATCCTGCATCCTGCTTCATCCATTCCAGCATTTGGACCCAATTCCCATTCCACGGGTTGTATTCTATTTTGTGTATTTTGCTCCCTTTCCCCCTTTATCTTCTGTATTCCCCCTCATTCTCCATACCCAGTATTTTGGTTCCCTTTTCCCCCAACCTCTGCAATTCCCTCTACCTCTTATTTATTGTTAAAGTTTATCTCTTTTTACTTCCAAATCGAATCGAGTATTTATTGAGCTTTTTTGAGGTCAGGGGTGCTATCCTAAACCAAATACAGCCAGCTTCAGCCTCAGAATCCAACACGTAGCTGCCTTTAGACAGCATTTTTCATGAACTCCTGAACCTTCTTCATATCCTCTCAGATTTCTTCGGTGGGAAGTGTGCTTCCCTCCACAGCAGGCAGGTGATATTGAATCCAGTGCCAATCACAGCTCTACTGATGCTAACAGTCTGAAGGATTGCTGAAGTGCAGTTCTCCTGCTTGCATCTCCCAGGCAGAAAGGCACGTCAAGAACTATGATGGGTGTTTGCAAGGTCTTAAAGTCCCACCTGAGATGTGTTTGGCTATTTTGTAAGCTCCAAGCTGGTTATATATTTATTAATGCACATATAATATATATATATGTATTAAATATATTTATATTTTAAAAAGTTCATTTCTGACTGTGTTTTGCATTATCAATAATTCAGAATAATAGCACCTTGTTTCTTCCTGAAATTCATCTCTCTGCCTGCACTCACTGTGTTTTAGGCTTATATAGGCAAGAACATGCTTCCAGTCCATTTCAATCTTGCTGCCTGCATCATTTACAACCAAAGCAGCAGAAGACACAACATCCCAGGCAATAATGTCAAACCACCAGTCTAGGCCCACAAGATGCAAAGCTATCTGTGGAGGATTGAGTGGATGTAATGTGCACAAGAGTGGCTGATCTCTCACCCCAGACTAGGCACTGTGAGTTTAGCATGCTATAACTTCATATCATGAGCCTGCAAAGGAACTGCAAGGGAAAGGATTCTTCCACCCCTCTCTTCACAAGATAATTGATAAAATTCGATCTGAAACACAGGGAAGGACACGCTGATAGCACTGGGCACCAGATGTGTTAATACAATAGTGTATTTGTGACCATATCACAGAACCATGGAACCACAGAATAGTGACACACAGAGACAATGGACACCAAAACACTTTAAAAAGCAGCCTTTTTTGTCTTGTTTTAAGGTGGCCTCCAAAAGAAACCTATCTGAAGAAGCATATAGGTTAATGCAAAGCATTGCTTAAATGAGAAGATGTTTATGTGGCTCCTTAGCCATGTCCAGAGGCCTCTTAGTGCCAAGGAGTTACATGGGCAAGCTCATCTTCTTCATCTCAGTTACGGTGCCTGAATCTGTTTCATTGTGGTGCACAGCCTATGGGGACTATCTCTGGGATGGATTTCACTTTATTCTCTGAATCCAAACAGGTTTTCCTTTAGTCTGGAGCATTTTTGGAGATTTTCTCTTCTAAAACACCAATATATGGTCTTCTTTTGTGGCCAAAAGTGTTCTTCTTGTGGAAATCATACAATCATAGAATGGTATGGGTTGGAAGGGACCTTTATTTAGTGTCTAGGAGTAAGGGTAAAATATTCCAAAATAAATGCAGTAGCTCCACTTTTCTTTCTAGCTTTGCATGTTAGAGACACCCAGTAGCAAACACCATCCTCCAGACGTGCCTGACCTGGTCTGTCTGTGTGCTGGGTTAAATACAGCAGTGAAAGAATGGTCAGGGTGAAGTGGATTGGGAATGTTTTTAGGTGGAACAACAACAGAAATCATAGAATCACAGATAATGCTGTGAGTTGGAGGGGACCTCCAAATGAAATCCAGTCCAAACCCCTCTGCAATCAGCAGGGACACCTTCCACTAGATCAGGTTGCCCAGAGCCCTGTACAGCCTCACCTTCAATATCTCCATGGATGTGGACCCAAGCACCTCCCTGGGCAACCTGTCTCAGTGTTTCACTAACCTTATAGTGCAGAACTAACTTTTTCCTTAAATCCAATCCAAATCTGCTATGCTCTAGTTTGAAGCCATTGCCCTTGTCCTCTCCCTGCAGGCCTTTGCAAACAGTCTTTCTGCAACCTCCTTTAGGTACTGGCAGGTTGCTATTAGGTCTCCCTGGAGCCTTCTCTTCTCAAGGCTGAACACCCCCAGCCCTGTCAGCCTGACCTCATAGCAGACCTGCTCCTGACATCAGGAGCAGACCAGCATCATTTCAATGTCCATACCAGACCTGATCAATATCAGAAGACTAGCATTATTTCAATGTCCATGACAGTGCCCTTGTAGAAAAGATTCACAAAACTTTAGTCAGCAGCAAAATTTACCTCTAGAGCAATGAGGAAATACATTCCCTTGAATGTTAGTGTGTCAACTACGCAAAGAATGTTTCTAACACATATGTATTGTCCACATATTCCTACTCTCTGTCTTTCGCTTGTGGGTGACACTCTTCCCCTACAAAATTAATTAGCCTTTGTTGGATAAATCAATACTTCTCTTAAAAAGGAGAAAAAAATTAAAAATTAAAAAATAGACCCAAAAACGTATGCTATGCAGCACAAACAAATCAAACATCCTAAGGATAATCTGTCCAGAGACTGTGGTCATTTAAAAGCCCTGAAACGGAAGTCTGAATATTGCTTTACCAAGTGCATGAAAATATAACCACTCAAATAAAGTCCACAAAGATACAAATCTATGACCTTTCCCCCTCCATTTTTCCCAGCTGTTGAAAGTTAGAGCTATGTCTTATTTGTCAATAAAAGATTTTTTAGGACTCCTCAGGTATAGATCACAGAGCAAGTACCCAAATGATAGTAGCCAGATGAGACATCCCTGAAACAGCCTTAACTGTAGGCATAATGAATATATTTAGCATTATGTGCAAGCCCCAGTTTCCAGTAATTCAAAAATCATCTAAAATAAGTTCTCCATCCAGATGTAAAATAAAATATTTACCCCTCCCCAAGAGGCTCATCTCCACTTGTCATTAAGAAGGTGTTGCGAGTTGGATTTATACCCAAATAAATTTGGAAATTTACCCTCTGGAGTAAAATTCCCACACTTACTACAAATTTTGAAAGTTCAACAAAATTGTATTTACAAAAGTAGACTAAATATAAAAGTACAAAAAGCAACAAACACGTACAAAGTGCATTTACATACATTTACAGTTCAACAGCAGCACAACACCCTCTTGTACAATATTTCAGCTCTCTCCTCACCCCCCTGGACACAAAGAGGTCTTGGGAGTTATAATACAGCCACATCACCATCTCTACCTCCCATATCCCCCTCTACCTCACAAAGCCAAAACAGAAGAGTCAGCCAGGTAATACAAGGTCAGGAGCAGAGATAGAGCAGCCAGAAGCCAAGCAGAAGGTAGCCAGAGAGAGAAAACCAGGCTTATGCTGCAAAAATATATGACATTCATCAGGTTAATGGAATTAGATAAATTTATCTTGCATTATTCTGTGTCCATTCCCTAAAATCGTTTGCCCTTCAGACTGAAATTTTCTGGAAAACCTTTTTCTTATTTACAATTAAGACACTAGGATATGTCACTAGCCCTAAACTGTAACAGAAGACATGGAACAAACAAACTGGATGCCAGGAGGGGAACAACAAAAGGGCAAATTGTCCCTAAGCACCCGGCCTTGTGTCAGTGGACAGCTTTGCTCACCTCAGAGATTACTAGTCCATAGAGCAGCCAACAGGACTGCAGGATCATTGTCCTCCAGGTTTCCTTTTGCCTCCAAAAGCACTTCTCTTCAGAGAGCTTTCTGCTCAGAACTGCACAAGATGCTTTTCTTCCGTAATTGGTCCAGCCCTTCACAGCCTTAGAGGAGGGACTTCATTTCACACACGTATGGTTTTACAAAACCCTGGTCAGCCCCAAAAGCAAAATGGCACCTATCAAAATTATCAAAATAATGTCCAGTCTCTGCACAACACAGGAAATCACAGGCACATCTCTCTGTCTTGCTCATGTCTTGTTGGAATGCTCCTTTCAGATTCCCGTTAAAGTACTTAAAAACAGAGAAAGGGAATGTTGCTGCATTAAAGGCTAAGTGATCTACATGCTGGGCTCTCTCCAACAGAAATTTCCCAGTATAATACGAAAGGGGACAGAATTCCTGCTTTGCCCTGGAGTATGACCCTGGCACAGTCATTGCTAGTCTCCAGAAGCAGCACATTATATTCTGCACAGCCTAAGAAGTCTTGTGCAGCAGAAATGAGAAATGCCGGTCCTTTGGCATGTGACTTCTGGCTGCAGAGCATCGAAGGTCTCTGTGACACAGTCACTCCCCTTGCCCTGACAGCAGAGAGCCCTGAGCCAGGCAGATCCCAGCCCCACAATTTGGCAGCAGCATGCTGCCACTGCCACTCTTTCAGACACAGCCCCTACGTTCCACACATTTTGTCTTTCACCTCCTTTACAGATGTTTGCCCTTTGGAGATATTTTTGCTGTGCTATTTGACCCTTGTCAGCCAGTGCACTACAGCATTTTTGGCAAGTTGCTGCTGGCAAGCTAGGCCACTGCCTAGTTCCATCCTTAAGAGCATCTCTGACCTCAAGGGATGATGATGACGTTGTTGACAGCTTTCTGACTCAGACTGTGTGCTGCTGGGTAGGCCACATGCCTGTATTGCACTGAAAGAGCTGCCAACCTCATCAGCACCATATCTGTCTTGGCTATTTTCTGTCTCTGAGGGATTTATTCCTTCCTTTCACCAGTACAGTGATCCTCTCTAAAGGAGTCTATATATGCTTTAATTTCTGCAAAGCTCAATTGTCAGCTTGGCTCTGAAGAGTCTTTACTTTGGAAACAGGGCACAACACTACCTTTAAACACTTGTCTGAAATTACAAGCTGTACTGCTGCCAAGCTCCAGCAGCTCCCATTCGTGAGAGCAACAATACCACAGGCTTGTCCCCACTTTAGTCTGCCCATTTCTACTGAAATTCTTATAACCTTCCCAGGCAGATGAATCTGCTGCCACGCAGTTACTGCCATTGCTTTATGATCTCATTTCACTCCAGCACATCTTGGTGCTACTTTGCTGGAATCACAAGGGTTAGGACAGGGGCAAACTCTGTTGGGTTTTTTGGTTATTGTTGTTGTTTTCCTGGACTTATTTATTGGGGTACTTTTTGAAACCTACTGCCAATGTGGAAGTTTTGCTGCCTATAAACTGTAAAGCATAGCTCTGATGGCAGCACAGTTTGCAAGCTCTCACAGAACCCCTGCATAAATGGAATAGGATTTCAGAAAATCATATAATCAGTCAGGGTGGGAAGGACCCACAAGGATCATCTAGTTCCAACCCCCCTGCCCTGCCCAGGGACATCCTACCCTAGATTAAGCTGGACAGAGCCTCATCTAGCCTTGCCTTAAACACCTCCAGGAAAGTGGCTCCAACCATCCCCCTGGGCAACCTGTTCCAGGGTCTCACCACTCTCATGCTGAAAAACTTCCTCCTCACTTAATTTGGAAGTAAAAAAGATATGAAACTTTAATAATAAATAGGAGGTAAAGGTTTTTTTTTTAACAGAAGGTGGGGGAAAAAACAGGGAACCCCTGGATGTTCCCTGCCAGGCTTGGGCTGGCCTTCTGCGACGAGGAGGGGCAGGGGCATGGCGATGAGTGTTCCTAACAGCTGACACCTGAAACCACTCAGAGGGTGAGGGGCAAGATCCCTCCCCACTCCTGAGCTCAGAGAAAGTGGATTTTAGCTCATCCATATCTTTAGTTAGGGTCTGGACAGCTGATATGAGGGCTTTTCTAGACACACTGTCCTCAAACTGCCTGAGGTCACTTACAAACTCCCTTATGGTTGGGAGATTGTTAAGGTCCTTCCCCAGTAGCAGCCCTCCCAGTGTGTGTGAGTAATCAGAGGGTGCACCTTGGGTCAGCCTCTTTAAGAGAGCTGGCTTCATTCTAATGTCATCAGGATCCACAGGCAGTTGGCCATTCCCATACATATATCCCAGACTGCCATCTGCCTGAGGCATGTGATCCCCTGTTCTATGTTAGTCCATTTAAAGGATGGTAAACCATGTCTTCCTTTGTGTGGTACCTGTATCTTATGGCTGTGAGAAGCCTGGCCCATAGTGAGTGGGTCCCGTCCAGCCCTCCCCGTTCCATATCCACCCCACCATCCCTCAACATCCCAGCAGTAAAGAAGCCAAGCCAGAAGAGACTGGCCATTTGCCTGTATATAGTCCTGCTGGGTGTGCCTTATCTGTTTTTGCAGGGCATGGTTGTTATTGTTATTAAGTCAGTCATTATTGTGAGTCTGCTGTGTGGTGCTGGTCCCCGCCAAGCCATCATCCGTGGAATCTGAGGCACGGAGTTTCATTCTTCTAGTTGTGATGGGAGTGCCAGAAAAACTTTGTGGATGGTTTGCATTTTGGCTGGCCATGGCGGGTGAGGTCGTGCTGCTGCTGCTGGCTAGGTTGGGCTTGCGGCAATTGGTGTTGGCCACACCCCCCTCTGGCTGCTTGAGTAATTGTGCCAGCCTCACCGCCGTTGGCTATGCCTCCTCCGTTCGCATGAGCAATGGCGCTGGCCATGTTGCTCGTGCCAGGGGCTCGCCGCGCTGGGCTGGTTCTCTCTGCAGTGGCCAGTCTGCTGTAGATCAAGCCAGTGCTTCTGCCGGGTGAGTCGTGTGAGCCTGGAGCTCCCTCTTCAGCGGCAGTATCGAAATGTCACATGCAACTGCAACAGCATCTTCCCTGTCCCCCATTCTTTTTAATTCTTAAAATTTTTTAAATGGCAACTACACATGGTTGCCACATGGTCCATGCCAGGAAAGCAATACCTCCTGCCTGTACTACATTTACATATAACGAAAATACAGCTACCAAATACCATCCATCATACAATGTACCTCTAGGTTCAGTATCATAACATATATGGTCAGAATGGTTCCAGGTGTGCGATTCATTTACAGCCCCAGTAAAATCTCCCACATAATCAACTAGAAATACATACACCCTAACCGGTATACCCTTGCAATATTCTAATACCATATCAATTATTAACCATACTATATAATATGTAATAAATTTATATGCCCAAGTCCGAAACAACTACCCAAAACCGGAGTAATTAAAACTTATACGACATCCATTTTGTTTACTTCCAAACCTTTTAGGAAAGAACAAAAAAAACCCAACTATCTCCATGTTGAAATAAGCACCAATTAATTTGTACTGGGTTTAAGCTAGCTAGCTACCCCTGAGCCCAAAAGCCCAATAAAATACTCAACTTGATTTGGAAGTTAAAAAGATATAAAACTTTACCAATAAATGAGAGGTAAAAGGATTTACTTTTACAGAAGTTGGGGGGGGGGGGAAAGAAAGGGAAAAAAGAANGCAATTGAGTCCAAATGCTGGGATGGATGATTTTGATGTTGGATGAAGCAGGGTGAAGGCTTTTTGTGATGCAAAGCAGTTAGTCTCAGTTCCAAGAGGTAAAAATGGTTGCTATCCCCACATGCTGGTTGAGGAGCATGTGGTGGTCTGGCAGCAGAGCAGCAAGGACCCAGGCAGGGAGGGCAGGAGAGAAAAAATAGAAGACAAGCTGTCTCCCCTTATATAGCAAGTCTTTAGCAGGAAGTGGGAGAGGCTAACCATGACATCTGGGGAAGGGTCAGACCATCCCCCTGGGAGGAGTCAGAAGGCTCCAGGTGAGGCTTAACCCTTTAGAGATGGCATCTCTGCCCTCCAGGGTGTCTGCTGCAGCACACAGGTTGGTGTCATCAGCAAACTTGCTGAGGGTGCACTCAATGCCTCTGTCCAAGTCACCCACAAAGATGTTGGACAAGACTGGTCCCAGGACTGATCCCTGAGAGACTCTGCTTGTCACTGGTCCCCACTTGGACATGGACCAATTGACAGCCACTGTTTGGGTGTGGCCATGAAGCTAGTTCTTTATCCATCTGGTGGTCCACCCATCAAACCCATGTTTCACCAGCTTGGAGACCAGGGTGTGGTGCGGCACAGTGTCAAAGGCTTTGCTCAGGTCCAGGTAAATGACATCAGTTGCTTGCCCCTCATCTATTCATGTTGTGACCTGTTCATAGAAAGCCGCCAGATTTGTCAGGCAGGATCTGCCCTTGGTGAAGCCATGCTGATTGGACCAATCACCTCTTCACTATTCTCCTGTCTCACTAGTGCCTCCAGGAGGATATGATCCATGATCTTAGCAGGCACAGAGGTGAGGCTGACTGGCCTGTAGTTCCCCAGCTCTTCCTTCCTACTCCTTTTGAAAATGGGGGTTATGCTTCCCCTTTGCCAGTCAGTGGGGATTTCACCAGACTGGCAGGACTTTTGGAATATAATAGAGAGGGGTTTATCAACCTCATCTGCCATTTCTCTCAGTACCTATGGGTGTATCCTGTCAGGACCCATGGACTTGAACACTTTCAGGTTCTTCAGGTGATAACGAACCTGATCTTCACTTATGATGGGCAGCTCTTCCTTCCAGTCCCTGCCATTACTTTCCATGACTTCAGGAGTCTGGCTGGAGGCCTTTGCAGTGTAGACCGAGGTAAAGAAGTCATTGAGAACCTCAGCCTTTTCTATGTTACTTGTGACCAATTTACCTGTGTCCTTTCTGAGGGGGCCCACACCTTCTCTAGTCTTCTTTTTACCATTAATATACTTGTAGAAATTCTTGGTGTTGCCTTTGACTTCCCTGGCTAGATTCAATTTAAACTGTGTTTTGGCTTTCCTAACCTGCTGCTCAGGCAGCTTCCTTATGTACCTCCCATTCTAGTTGTCCTTTCTTCCACTCCTTGTAGAGTTTCTGTTTTTGTAACAGCATGTCCAGGAGCTCCTTTCTCAGCCAGGCAGGACTCCTGGCATCCTTCTCTGCATTCCTCTGTGTTGTTATACATTGCTCCGGAGCACAGAGGATGTGATCCTTGAATACTGTCCAGCTGTCCCAGGTCCCTCTTCCCTCCAGGGCTTCGTCCCATGATACTTTGGCCAGCAGATCCCTGAAGTAATCAAAGTCTGCACACCTAAAGCCTAGGTCCATAAGCTTAGAAAACTTCCTCTTGGTTGCCCTGAGGATCTTAAATTCAACTGTTTCATGGTCACTGCAACCAAGGCTGTCCAGGAGCCTCCCATTGGTCACCAGCCCTTCCCTGTTGGTGAGAACAAGGTCCAGCACCTTTTCTAGTTGGTTGCTCTACCATTTGGAGGAGGAAGTTGTCATCTATGCAATCCAGGGACATCCTGGATTGCTGATGCCTTGCTGTGTTGGCCCTCCAGCAGATGTCAGGGTGGCTGAAATCCCCCATGAGGACCAGGGCTTGTGACCTNGGGCATGTGACCTGGAGGCTGCTACTATTTGCCTGTGAAGGGCCTCATCTGTTTGGTTCTGCTGGTCAGGTGGCCTGTAGCAGACCCCTACAGTAATATCACCCTCCCCTGTCTTCTCTTTAATTTTAACCCATACACTCTCAACCAGCTCATCATCTTTCCCCAGGTGGAGCTCCACTGGTTCTAGCTGGTCACTGATAAAGAGGGCAACACCTCCTCCTCTCCTTCCTTGCCTGTCCTTCCTGAAGAGCTTGTACTCATCTATACCTACATTCCAGTCATGGAACAAGTTTCAGTAATAGCCACTATATCATGGCATCCCTGCAGCACAGTGGCCCTTCGTTCCATCCTGTTTGTTGCCCATGCTCTGTGCATTTGCATAGAGGCACTTCAGCTGGGCTGGCCCTGTCCTCCTTATGTGCCAGTTCCCCTTGATTTCCTCAGCTTTTCCTGGTACAACATCCCTGGCTTGTCTCAGGGCAGTGAGTTCAGAGCACTCATAAGCTCTCAGTCCCTCTGCCTCTGGTGATCTGCTCCACTGTTTGTCACCAGCCAGCAGGAGACTGTTAACCCCTTCCCCCTTCAAATCTAGTTTAAAGCCCTATCAATGAGCCCTGCCAATTCCTGCCGTAGGATCCTTTTCCCCCTCTGGGACCAGTACCTCCCATTAGTTATTTGCATCTCTGGTGCCTTCTAAGCTGGGCCATGATTCTAGAATCCAAAGCCCTGTTGATGACACCAGCCCCTGAGCCATGAATTGATCTGTTGGCTCTTCCTAAATGTTCCCTCATTCATCCCTGATGTTAGAGGGATAGAGGAGAACACAATCTGAGCTCCTGATCCCTTTAGCTGTTGCCCTAAGGTCCTGAAGTCTCTTTTACTTGATTGTGAGCCTGTCATTCTTGCATTGTCACTACCCACTTGAAGGTCTCACAAGTTTGGGAATTTTATCTACAATGTCCCTTACCTGGGCACCAGGGAGGCAGCAGACCTCTCTATGAAGTGGATTTGATCTGCCTGTATATTGTGCTAAGCTGTGAATACAAAGCTTCATTCCTTAACTTCCAGCTGGCTGACTCTAGTCTGGGTGAATTCACTGTGTGTGGGGGGCATGTAACTGCCAAACCATCACATCAGAAAAGAGCAACAAGGCTGGAGAAGGGCCTGGAGCAGTTGGGCTGTGAGGAGGGGCTGAGGGAGCTGGATGTGTTCATGAGGGTTAAGAATAGGCGATGTTTACTCTGTTCTGTGATTCTGAGCATGACAGCACTGGGGGATCAATCATACCTGCAGCACAGGCCAAGGGAAGATGGAGGCAACCCAGTGCCTGCAAACCAGTGCTGCTGGTTTAGGGCAATTCAGCCTTACAGGAGGGCTGTTCCCTGCTTGCTTTATCCCTTGCTCCAGCTAGCATATGCCATTTGCAGGCAGATTTCATTCATCCTCTTCCCTCCAAATGTAGCAGCCCTCTAAATGGAGGATGAATTTGCTCCAATCTCTGTGAGCTGGACTGTGTGTTCAGGCAGAAGGACAGCTTGGAACCTCACAAAGTAATTCCTGAACACTCCCTGAACGGTCAAAGTGACTTCCACTGTCACTGAGTGAGTCCAAGCACTTGTGCTTCTCAGCTGGGGAGAGATTTATTGTAGAAGGCTAATGGCCCTAAAACATGTCCTGGCTTGCCCCACCCTTCTGCTGATGGGAGAAGCAAGGGCAGGATGAAAACAAAGGCTTGGGCCATTATGTCCCCTCCCAAAGTGATAAACAGGTACCCACAGGTGTTTATGCTATCAGCTTGGACAATGTGTTCTGCTCTATCTCGTGCTTCAGACCAGCTTAGCCCTTATGTTTTGGGCTTGAATTACCTGGAAACTTAAGCGTCTCAGCCAAGTTGCAAGCAGTTGTGCTGCTCTGTGCTGCCTCTGCCTCACTGCTCTGCCTCAGTGTGTGCTGCTCTGCTCTATAGACTGCTCAACTTGGACAACGTGGTCTGCTCTGCCTCATGCTTCAGGCCAGCTTAGCCCTGATGTTTGGACTTGAATGACCTGGAAACTTAAGTGCCTCAAGATTACCAGGAGAAGGCATTAAGTGCCTCATGATGTGGTGAGAACTGCCACCAACATTGTGTTCTTTGCACATCTGCAAGAGATCCTGCCTACACCTCTGCAAACCTCTGTGCCAAGAGGAACCAGGATCAGATCAGAGATTGTCTGCCTCTTTCCCAGCACACTGCTAGAGCCTGGACAGATCTAGAAGCCTCTCAAGACACTGAGCAGTTCCAACATTGATGCAAAGAGCCAGGGACAATCTATGAATTCTACTCCGTTATCATGACTAGAACAGACTCTTCCTAGGGCTCCAGGCTGCCTATTTATATGTGGAGCAAAGCCATTTTATGGATAAACCTTTCCAATTTTGTGATTCTCCTAAATTACTAAACTGCATATATGCATCCTTGTGAAGACTTTCCCAGCTGAATTTGAACCTAAATTTAACTAGCTAGTATATAGTTTGTAGGCATGGTTCTTTGGAAATAAAATAACTACATATTTTATAATTCCTGCCTCATTAATTACCCCAACTAATTCAAGATTTTATTCCAAAACCTCTGGAGGTCCTGCAGAGCACAAGGTGCTGTGTAGAAATCCTCATCTGGGGTAATGTCCCACATACCACTAGTCCGGAAAAATGCATTTTTTGGTGTCTGAAGACAAGGCCCTAGCTGTGCTGGATTGGCAGTGTCCTCAGAGGCACCTGACTTAGTCCCCAGCAGCATTCCAAGCCTCCTGTCACAAATGAGGCAGGGCTGGAAATAAGTTGACAATGATGTGTTTTGCAGAAATGATGAAACTTGTGCCAGTGACAACCAGTAGGAGAGCTGTGAGCTTAGATGGATTCCCAAGGCTGACTGCACCCAGAGGAGGACAAGAACAAATCTGCAGTCTCTGTTGTCATTAGCAGCACAGGTGAAGCACAACTGAAAGCAATCGTCTCCAGCTGGGCTTGCAAAGGGACTGTGGCCGTGACCTCCCTCATGGTTCACATTTTAGCAGGACTGCTGTTGGCTTTCTCCAAGCCTTAGGTACAAGAAACCTCTTCTGATGATGCCTGATGAGGTCTAAGACCTCTCCTAACAGCACGAGAGCAGGGACACTGAAGGTAGGAAGGACAAACTGGGCCACTACAAACCAAATGTTGTCGCTGCCACTTAACTGGCTTCAGTACAGCCCTTCACCTGGCCAGATTTATTCCTGCTCCACTTTTTCCTGGAGGTGAACCAGCATGTGCCAAAGGTTTTCTACAGTGCCCAGCATTACAGCAAGAGCGGCTTCACAGGGGCTGGGTAGGAAACCTGCCCAAAGGGCTGGCACAGGGCAAGTGGTTAGGCTGGGGCAAGGCTGCATGGGGACAAGACAGGCAAATTTCTCCTGCTGAGGCATGGTGACAGCTGGGTTTGCTGTCTGGCACCCCTATGCAGTCTGCCAGTCCGGCTGATGTTTGCCAAGGAGTGGAGCAGGGCAGGTGGATCGTGACAGAAAGGTATGAAAACCAAAAGGATTGCTCCACTGTGGGCTGACTGAGCAATAATGGATTTCAGGGGGGTCTCATTTCTGTTCTCACCCAGCCATCAGCCTAACAACAGGGAATGTAAGCACACAGCAGGGTGTGACTTGAATTTCGCTTAGTTTCTTCTCCTTTATGCAGGAATACCTCCTTAGAACTGTGGAAAATAAATATGTTCCTCACCCTTTTGTGTTCTCCTGGCAGATGCTGTCACCAGTTTGCAAGAGCTGCAGCTATCTGTGCTGGGTTGGTGAGGGCTGTAGGCTCCGAGTGACATTCCTCAGCCTGCCTTTCTCGTGTTCAGGCAGCAGGGACACGTGCTGCAACACAGGCTGCTCACCTACTTGGAAGGGACCCTGGCCTTGTCATCAGAAGATGGGAATTTACTTGTTAGCTCTGGCAGCAGCTTGCCAGGGGAGATTAGCCAAAATAGCTCCTCACATCTTTTGCCTGACCTGCAATTTTAACTGCAAATCTCTCTGGTCATTGCTCTGCTGATGAGGTCAAAAGCCCACTACCTGTGCTATACAGAAAAGGCTGGGCCCATTATACCATCCAGGGCCTCCAAATTTTCCCAGCCAAGTGGCAAGGAGCAAAAGGAGACACAGCCCATCTGTTGCTTTATGGATGTTACTCCTCAAGATTAGCCCCAAGTTGCTGTAGATACCGTTTGAAAGAATGATATTTAAACAATAGCTTCTTAAATCTTCACCTCCTCCTCCTCTTTCTGTCTTTATTAGACGCTATAGAATATTTCTGCTGTGAGAGGAAACATGCTCCATTGTTTTTCCACTGTATTTGTCTGAAATGAAACTGCTTCATTGCACAAAGGTACACACCTCTGAGGAGTTTGCTATTCTGAGCCTGGTAAATTTGCAGTCTTTTAACTTCTTCAGTCTCAGGAAACCACTTTACAAATTTCTTCACAGGATCACAGGAAGCAGTTGGAGCTGGAAGGAGATCTTCCAGTCCAACTCTCCTGCCAAAGCAGCACCAGAGAATTTAGCTCAGGTTGCACAGGAACATATCCATCCAGACAGGGCTGTAAAGGCTCCAGAGGAGACTCCACAACCCTCCCCCCACCTCTGCCTGTTGCAGAGTTCTGTCACCCTCACAGGTTAAAAAATCCTCCTCATGTTTCCATGGAACTTCCTATGCCTCAGCTTCCACTATTGCCACTTGTGCTGTCACTGGGCATCACTCAGCAGAGCCTGGCTCCATCTTCTTGGCAATCACCCTGCACGTCTTTATACACATAAATGAGGTCACCTCTCAGGCTCCTTTTCTCCAAGCAGCACAGCCCCAGCTCCCTCAGGTTCTCCTCACAAGGAAGATCATCCACTGTCTTCAGCATTTTTGTGGGGCTCTGCACTGAATTCTTTCAAGCAGTTTCCTGAGGCCCTTCTTGAACTGAGGGTGAGGTCTCACCACAGCAGAGTGGTGGAGCCATTGCTCCCAGCCTCACTGGTACATACAACTTTGTGCTCACCAAAGCTGCCTTGATGAACCTGTCCACTTCCTGTTTGCTGTGACATGGACTTGGCTGCCAAGCTGGCACCCGGTTCCCTGAAGGAAATGTGCAAAAGTGGGTGTGTAGGTATAGGCAAGCCAGGGCTTACAGTTCTGCTGTCCTTGAGGGCTTGGGGGTTGGCCCAGGCCATGGTCACTGTGTGGTGGAGCAGACTGGGAAATTACTCAGTCATTACTCTTACCTTTCACACAAGATCATTTTCTCCCTGGTGGTTGTAAATACCTTCAATCAAAACAAGGATGTTTTACTCTGCTCTGTAAACAATGCAAACACAATGCAAACATTTCACTGTCTGCTGCTTGGTGTTTCTGCATCTGGCAATCTGGACAGAGCAGATAAAGCAGTAGAGAAAGAAAATTCTTTCCTCATTTCTCACTTCTGGCCAAGACAATACACTTAGTGGCATGACTCACAATCTGTTTGCTCCAGATAGGCAAATGTCTAATGGCTAGGTCTGCCTAATGGCACCTTCTCTGTTCTCCCTGCTTGGAAGCTATCACCATCCCATGAAATACTCTGATCTTAGCAAATCAGCAGATTTAGACAAGAAAATATTTAAGAGAGACAGGGATCTGCTGGAGAAGGTCCAGCAGAGGGCTACAAGGATGATTAGGAGACTAGAACACTGCCTGATGAGGAGAAGCTGAGGGTCCTGGGGCTGCTTAGTCTGGAGAAGCCTGAGAGGGGATCTAATAAATGCTTATAAATATCTGAGAGCTGATCGGGGGCAGGAGGACAGGCTCTGCTCACTTGCTGCCTGGTATAGGACAAGAAGGAACGGATGGAAGCTGCAGCACAGGAGGTTCCACCTCAGCACAAGGGGGAACTTCTTTACTGTAAGGGTCACAGAGCACTGGCATAGGCTCCCCAGAGAGGTTGTGGAGTCTCCTTCTCTGGAGACTTTCAAGGCGTCTGGCTGCATTCCTCTGTGACCTGAGCTAGATTGTGTGGTCCTGCTCTGGCAGGGGAGTTGGACTTGATGACCTCTTTGGTTCTCTTCCAACCTCTGATATCCTGTGGTCCTGTGATCTGTGATCCTGCTGCCCTGCTCTCTCCTCTGGTCACACAGGCCACAGCACATAGCATAGCAGCATTTTGCAGACGGCTTTGCTCCTGGGCTGGAGCTCTTCTGTGTACATCCCTCTGCTCAGGCCTCTGCAAAGCTTTGTTCAGCTGTGTGAGTGGCTGCTGCTGGGTGGCTGCATCTAAGATGGTGCAAACTGAACATGCAGCACAGAGACACAGGCTGGGGGTTCCAGGGCTGCACATCTGTAAATGAAGCTTTACAGCCAGCAGTGAAGGTGAGATGCCCTTTGGGTAACAGTGATGCTGCTGTTCAGCATTAAGTCACATTAATTATGAATTTATTAATTATGGCTTGTTTTGCTTGGTTTGCAGGGCTCAGGGGTGTCAGGGTATGGAGGCCAGAGATTTACATGATCTCTGTGCAGAGGAGCAAGACCTGGTCTTACAGATTTCTGTGCTGTGAAATTAAGGTACATGTGAGATCATATATCACCACAAAACTATTTATTAAGGGATAAAGTTAGACAAAACAGAGGGAAAGAGGGAGTGGGAGAGAGAGGGAGGGAACAATGGAGAAATTATGAGAGGAAAAGAGCAGGGGAGGGAGAAGAGCAGGGATTACCATTGGATGGAGACGGGGTGAGAGAGAGAGGTGTGCCTGGTCCAGGGATGCTCCGTAGCGTTTGTCAGGCGTCTGCCTTCTAGCTGCTGGAGTTGTTGTTCCTTGAGTTCTCCTTCCTGAGTTCTTCTCCCTCGGTTCTTCTGGCAGGCAATTCTCAGGTCTTTTTTATACAGGTTTTCTAGTCTTATCAGTGTCCAGGTGCAGCTTCCCAGGAATTCCTCCTGTGCATTTTCATGCCTTATCAGGGGTCGGCGGCGGCACCGGAGAGGGCCTCTGCTCCCTCCCTGTGCCGCTTACCTGTTCATTCCCTGGCATACACATAAGTCTTTTCTCTTTGGGGTAGCTGATACTGGCCATGAATACCTAAGCCAGGCAGAAATCTGGGAAAGGCACAAAAAACCCACCGTATTTACATCCCGGAGCATCAGCAAAGGTGCTGTATCTCTCATAATTTGCATCCCTTAAAAGTTCAGCCAGGAACATTGTCTGAGTTTGGGGGGAGACACGGCAATCTTTATCTTCATTGATTCAAACAAGGGAGAGCCTTCAGACTTTCACAAGGGGTGCACAACTGCTTTCAAAGAAAGCAATGGTGTGCCATTCAGCACAATGAGCTACTAGGTATTGTAATTGGGGTGTGATAATTGGAGATTAATTAATAAATTTATAGAGATAAATTTCCCCAGAGGACCAGAAAGTCCCCAGGAGCTGAGTGGTCCCAGAGGGACCTGTTCCTGTATCTCTCTACACAAAGAGCAGCCTGTCCAGTCTCTCTCCACTCTCTCCTCTCTTCTCCCGAACTGCAGTTGCTGTTATCACTTTGTTTCTGTGGGAATAGGCCTACTCTGGTAAGCTTTTCTAGCTGTGCAGTGAGGCCCACTATGCCTGCTATGGCAGAGGTGGGCATTGAGGCCTAGTCTTAGTGAAGAGACTTGGCTGGTTGAGGCCTACTGAGGCCTAGTGTGAGGCCTGTCTGGAGGGTTAGCTGGGAGGGCTGGGTCATGGTTGATTCTGAATGTATACATATCTATATATATGTATATAGATATACATATATCTTTTTGCATTTTGTTTACTTTTTTTCTATTTAACCTCCAATTCTATGTAGCTGTGTTTATTTACTCCTTTGGGGTAAGTGCTTACTATCCTCAGTCCAGAGCTGTTTCCAGCTCAAACCGGGCACCCGGACTTACCCAGACTCACCTACATTAGAAGGTGGTAGAAGGAAGAAACTGCACATCTGTGGAAAGCTGCTCCGGTACATAGCAAAGGAGAAGTGAAGGGCAGGTTGCTCCCCTTCTCAGCTCCTGTTTTGTGGGCATTTGGCTGAGGGCACATGGTAGTATCTACAGGGTCATTCATCTCTTTAACGGGCTGAGGTGGGATGTGTCTGGGCAGCAGCTGCACTTTTCTAACTGGATTTAAAGGTGCATCTGGAAAAGCCAGAGTCACAGCTGGCTTGGTTACAGTGATGGTACAGCAGTGAGAGCCCTTGTACAGCCTGGTGGATGCAGAGGGTGTTTACATTTATGGCATTGAGTTATTGTGTCTTGATAAACTCCCATCCCTCATACCGTCTGGTGATACTCTTATGCAGGACAGGTGGAGCAAACCTCCCTGGGGTGATGCTCATAAAACCCCCTGGCTGCACGTGGCCTAGATGGGCACACTCTGCTGGGTAAAGCACTGGCTGGGTGGCTGGGCCCAGAGAGTAGTGGAGTTAAATCCACCTGGAGGCCAGTCACAAGTGGTGTTCCCAGGGCTCAGTACTGGGACCAATCCTGTTCAGTTTCTTTATCAATAGGTGAGGGGATTGAGGGCACCCTCATGGAGTTTGCAGATGACACAGAATTGGGTGTCAGTCCTGATCTGCTTGAGGGTAGGAAGGTTCTATGCAGAGACCTGGGTAGGTTGGACCCATGGGCTGAGGCCAACTGTATGAGCAACAGTATGGCCAAGGGCCAGGTCCTGCTCCTGGGCCATAACAACTCCATGCAAGGCTACAGGCTTGGGGAAGAATGGCAGGAGAGCTGTGTGGAGGAAAAGGGTCTGGGGGCACTGACTGACAGGAGAATGAACAGCAACCAGCAGTGTGCCCAGGAGGCCAAGAAGGCCAAGAGTGTCCTGGCCTGTATCAGAAACAGTGTGGCCAGCAGGAACGGGGAGGTGACTGTGCCTGTGTGCTCAGCCTTGGTGAGGTTGCACCTTGAGTGCTGTGCTCAGTGTTGGGCACCACAGCACAGGAAGGACATGGAGGGTCTGGAGTGGGTGCAGAGAAGGGTGACTGAGCTGGTGAGCAGCTGGAGAACAAAGCTATGAGGAGCAAGTGAGAGGGTTGGGGCTGTTAGTCTGCAAAGAAGGAGGCTAAGGGAAGACCTCATTGTTCTCTGCAGCTACATGAAAGGAGGCTGCAGAGAGGCAGGCACTGGTAACTAATAACAGGAGAAGGAATGGCCTCAAACTATGCCAGGGGAGGTTTAGGCTGGACATTGGGAGAAAAACTTCACAGAAAGGATTGTGAGGAACTGGCACAGGCTGCCCAGGGAGGTGGTGGATTCGCCATCCATGGACATGTCTAGAGCTGCTGCCTGGGCACATGGTGTAGTGACAGGCTTATTGCAGTGGGTGAAACGGCTGCACTGGATGATCTCAGAGCTCCTTACCAGCCTGGGGGATTCTATAAAAAAGACCAGGCTGGATGAGGCCTTGGACAACCTGGTCTGGTGGAAGGTGTCCCTGCCTGTGGAAGGGGAGTTGGAACTGGGTCATCTTTGACGTCCTTTCCAACCTGAGCCATTCTTCAATTCTGTGATTCTGTGACAATCCCCACCTTGAGAGTTGACCAGCGGTGTCCATGTGCAAGCGGAATGCCCTGATGTGGGATGTTGCCCAGGAAGTGTTCCTTGCCTGGACATGGGGCTGCTTAACAGCTTGCAGGCCTATTCAAGGCCATCTGAGTCAGGACTGCTGCAGCTCCAGAGGTGGGGTGGGGAGAACATGGGAGCAGTTGGGGTTTGGCAGGATGATCTTCCAGGGGCACCACTGGGACAAGGAGTGGGTAGGTATGGGTGGGGATGGAGCCACCTCTGGCCCAGACAATGTGCCCAGTGTAAGACTTTCCCTGTCTAGGTTGTGAGGCTGCTCACTGTACAAGGACAAAGGTGAGCCTGTGTTGAGGCTCAGGCCCCAGCAAGAAATTCCACAGGCACATAGAGCTTGTTTCATATTTTATTGAATTTCATTTATATTAAATTAAAAATATATTTCTGACAGATTCATGTAACAAAAAGGCAGAACAGTTTTCAAATTGTTCAGCAGGGATGAGCATGGGGTTGATGCAAGGTGGGTGGCAGTCTACATTTGCCTTAACAAACATAAAGCTCTACCCCAAGGACTAAGAGGACAAACTTGGGACTACACACAGGGGAGAATAGAACCATACAAAGGGAAGATCCACAGGTTTCTTCCCAGCCTCTAAACAAGACAAAAGGGGAGGGAAGAAAAAAAAAAAAAAAAACCAAAACAAGAAACCATGTAAAGAAGGGAAATTATGCTAAAATATGTAGGTAATATTAACCCAGGTCAGTATGTTAACAGTGCATAACTCTTCATAGCATTGAGAAACAAAAGGTTAAAGTAATGTTACACCACGCACGATTGGCATACCCTACTGTGTAAGCAAGTGCAAGGAAGGCTGAACACACCACCATAGTGCTAAAACACAGAACCACACAGAATGCCAAAAAATAGGACTTCTAAACCAAAACCAGAGGGTGGGAAGGGAGAGAAAGGAAGTCAGGAGGAAGGGAGAGAAAGGAAGGGAGGAACAGCTTAAATCACAAGCAAATATAATACAAATCAACCCTAAGGACAATTATGTTCCAAATAATGGTGTCCACAAGGAAAATTAAAGCAACATTATTCTTATTTACAAATGCAACTAGCTGTGTTCTTTAACAAGCTATAAAAATACTATTCACATTTTCAAAGTAACATACAGTAGGTTTAGTAGGTTTTTACTTTTGTTTCAGAAAGGCAGCTAACTCTGAATGCATCACTGTGAGAAATGAGCGTCTTCCTCGGCATGCCGCTGTTTCCCTTCTTCTGGAGGTACTTTGTAAGGTGGAAGTGTTGTTTTGTTTCTCTGCACTTTGAGAACATGGACAATTGACTGATGCCCAGCCCCCTTCTGTCCCATTTCTGCTTGCCTTGGCTTCCCTGGACTGGGCTCGCTACAGTATGCATGGCCCATGGAGGCAGCTGTGCCTATCCTTGCAGGTGCCTGTCTTGCAGGGGATCGGGGCTGTCCCTGCCTTGCCTTCCACGTGGGGCTCAGCCCTTGATTCTTGAGGGGGCAGTAATGTCATCTCCCAGGCCTGAGAACCTTAGCCTCATCAGAAAAGAGAAAGGCTACAGTCCAAGGCTGCCAGGTCAGGAAATGCATTTTGGGTATCTCTGGTTTTAGGAGACTTGATTTTCTCATCCCATGCTGGGGCTGCTGCCTCTCCAGCTATTCCAGCTTGTTGGGGAAATAGCAAGAGCTGGGCCAAAAGAAAGGGATTAAAATGATCATGCGTAATGTATCAAATGCATAGGGTTAAAATGCTCTAAAACTGACGTTTTCACTGACCTGCATTGTTCTCTTTACACAGCCCACCACAAAGGACAAGTACCTAGCAGCTCCCTGCAGTCCTCATCTCCAAATGAACAGTGGTTTAGTGCATTCAAAGTTAGCTGCCCCCTACACAGCTGCTCAGTTAATAATCGACCCATTTAACAGCAGTACCAGTTTATGCTACATATGTCAGAGTACTTTACCTCAAAAGAAGGGCTGCGCATCTACACTTACTTAGAAAATGCCATTCACAGTCTCTTACTGTGGTCATCCCAAAAGACTTTAGTCTTCAGAGTGCTATGGATGAGACAGTGGTTGCTGGCTAAGAGGGCCCAAAGGCTGGGCAGGGTACCGGGACAGTGGTGTTATGGGGACCAAACGAAACCGATGCCGGTCGGTGCTCACGGCCAGCGCAAGGCAGCGACAGCCGACAGCTCCATGTCTGTGTGTGCCCTGGTCACACCTCTGCCATCAGCAACAGGCTGCTGCCTGGGATGCATCTCAACCATGGTGGCTTCATCCATGACATGTCTGAAGCACTATTTCATGGCTTTTTTTACTGGGGAGGGGAGAAGACCTGGGACATAACTATTCACACTGCACACAACCTCACAAATTTCCCCTTAAAACTTCTCTTTACCAAGCTCCACAAAGCTCAGACTCAAATTAAAATAATAAAAAGGAAAGAAAAGCAATTCTGACTGCCCTTGTTTCCTAACTGAGACTGTGCCCTTCACATCTTTTCTTGACTCTATGGGCACAGATGCCAGCTGGAGGGTGCCTTGGGTGGAAGCACCTTCCAGCGTGGTTAGGAGGTGCACTGGGCTGCAACAGGCCAATCCCACCACCATCAGCCAGACCCCCAAAGGCTGCTCAGCATGGCCCAAGCCTACAGGCAGCCCCCAGCCATCACTGCTGTATCCTACCAACAGCCAGCAGTTTCCCCAGGATCAAGGAGCTCAGCAGCCTAACACTGGACCGCTCCACACAAAGGTATGGGTACATGACCTTCTGATAAAATAAAACAAAGGTGGAGACAAGTGATTGCTGCACATTTCGGAGTGGTGTTTCTAAGCACTGAGCTTTATTTCTGCTACTTATTCCCAGTTTGAAGGCCTCACATGCAGCAGTGACCTTTTCCACCTGTGCACTGCTTAGCAAGAGCCAGAAAATAGAGGGGATCCTGCAAACACAGCAACACTGCCCAGAAGCTGCTCCGTGGGATGACTGTGGCTCCTTGGCATGTGGTGAAGTGTGAATACCAGCCCCACCCCACTCTGCAGTGCCTTGGCTTTCTAAAGCAGAACTCGAACCCAAACCCAAAATTTGCTGTAGCAATAGCTGAGCTGTTTTGCCAGCAGCAGTACTCCAAGATCCACCAGGAGTAGACTGCAAGTGACAGAGCTACAAATGAATGGGTGCGCTGCCTAGATGGAACACCACCTGTGGATGGGAACACAAGATGACACTGTCCACTTTGAGGTGCTTTCCCAAGTTCAGTAATTCCAAGAAGTGTCAAGGAAAGCAGGGAGGAAGCCCTGATACACCAGTTGTTCCAAATGAGGGGAAAATCCATCTCCACCAGCGAGTGATGCCTCAACTGCCAGTCCCTGGGGCACTGATGTTACTCCTGTCCCCTCCCCCTCAAAGTGCCTGCAGACAGAGGGTGTGAGTGTCCATGGACGCTGCTGTGGCTTCTACTCCTTCCTTCATGAGATGCCTTCACAGAGTGCAGAGGGCTCCCTGAGGGAAGCAAGTCTGACTGCAACACCTTTAGCTGTGTGACTTTAGCATTGTGTGACTAGCCAGGTAATTCTGCCTTCTGCCAGAGCCTCCTCATTTCCCAGGTGGTATAAAGGAGCCCAAGTAACTTGTCCCCGTGCAGGGACACCTACCTTTCTATCTGAGTTTCCCATATAAGCCCATCCTCAACCTTTCCCCAGAAGCTGAAGCTGCATTTCTAGGCTGACCCAGCTGACAACTTTGATCCACACTGCCCAGCTCTGTCTATAGCTAAGGAAAGACTCAACTCACAGAAGGTAGCTCCTGTTCTGGTCTTGCTGTCTCACTTCAAGGAAAGCTCTGCATTTCCACACAACACATTATATCACAATCAGGACCAAGCTGCTCTCTGAATTTCCATGCATCGAGCATGGGACTGGTGGTATCTGAGGGTGGGGGGAAATGCCCCCCTGTACCTCCTTCTCTTTCATGGAAACCAGTATGGGATCCTGTGTCATGTGTACAGGCTGCCCTGCCCAGCACCACACTGACACAGGTAGCCTTTGCACACAGCCTCTGTGTTCCTTATCATCTGTGGGGCAGGACAGGAAAGGCATTTCTCCATTCATCCAGAAAATAACTGGTGTGAGATTACTGCATACAACTTCTGCACCCAAGAAATGCATTCTATACCAGATAAGAGGTGCAACTGGGATTAACCCTCCTTTTCTCTGCACAATGTAAAGAGTTTCTGGGCTGAGATCAGGGTACCTGAAACAGACTTCCATGGTGGTTCCTACTGCTGATACTCACCTGGCTTCATTTCCACTGCTTCCTACCTGTGACGACAACCTCTCTGAGAGCAAGTAGTAAACAATCTGCTACACTTGAGCAAATGGCCATGGAAGAATCCCTCCTGGCTACTGGGCAAAAAAAAAAAAGGAAAAGGGCTGAAGAAGGAAACTTAAAAGTAGTTGGTTCCAGTCAATTATGTTACAGCAAGTCAATCAGATGTGGCTCCACCTCCGCTAGAAATAACCCTCAGGTAGATAATAACATCCAAGCCAAGTATCACTGAATGAGATTAGGAAAGAGTAAGATCCTGTTCTCGTTCACTGAGCATCTTCTTTAGCGCCTTGGACAATAGCTGATAACCACTCTGGAGAAGTCAGTCACCATGCTCCCACTGCACAGGCCACAAGACAGAACACAGCGTTTGCCAGTCAGAGCCTGCACTGCCACATCCATGCAGCCTGGCAGCCAGCACACAGTCACCACTGCAGAGAATCCATCATGGCCAGGCCAAATGCTTGTGCTGATGCTTTCACCCACTGCCTTGTGCTGACAAAATGTAATTAGTATGGAAACATCTGCTTTCCCTCCAAACCTGCAATTGCTCCTGACCTTCATCTTCCACAATGTAGTAATTTGAGTATTTGCCACGATTCCACATTTGCTCAAACTCCTCCCTAAGCCTGCAGCTATACCCACACCAAGGCAAATGTGCGAGCTTAGACTAGGCAGGTATTTCTGCTGGTCAGGTTAGAGCAGGCAAACAGCTCTGCTCTTAGTTTTGTTTTCTAACCATAGCTAAGCTTCCTTTGTCAAAGACATAAACCTGCCAAAACAGCCCAGAGGCACCACTCTGCCAGATGACATAAACCCATTTAAGGGGTTTTGCCCAGAACATTGCCATCCTCACTGGGGAAATGGAACCACCTAACCAGACCACTCAGTGTCATGCAGGCACAGATGCACCAAAAAAGGTCAACAAAAGGGCTCTTTCTGGCAACTGCAACCCAAACCAGAAGCTCATAAAATAAAAAGTGACCATTGGGGAAGCTGCAGCTTATTTGAGTTTTCCACCATTAGCCATTTCTGTGTTCATTAACTTTGTTTGTCCTCTGCTATTCGAGGCACTGCTAGCACAGTTCAGCACTGCTGCCTGTCAGAGCCCCAGGAGAAAGTAGCTTCTGTGCTGGTCCTCATACTGTCTCACTTAAGGAACCTCTGCATCTCCATGCTACTTAATGTCACACCCACAATGAACAAGTAAAATGAATAAATAATTCAAGTTTTGTAAGAAATCAAATGTTAGATTGTTAAACCTCACAATTATTTACATGCAATGATTCCACAGGCTTGTTTCCAACACCAGCAGTGCTTAATCACCAGAGAAACCATCAGGCCTCCCCTTCCATTAGCAGCTATGTCCCAGAACCACCACCCCACCAGAGTTTGGCAGTGTGCATTCTTCTTCTGCAGCAGCATCTGAGAGCACCTATCTGAACCCAAACACCTCTGCAGTACCAGGATTTTGATTTTTCTCTATTAGAAATTACCCTGTCACAAAACCTGTTCCAGGACAAATCAAGCCCCTTCTCTACCTACCACTGTAACCCCAGCTGCTCCAGCACTGAAACAGGACACTCACACTCCCTTGCTGGTTTGTCTCCAAAGCTTCTCTTTGCAGCATCCCAATCTGTGAGACATTTGCCTGTGCTTCAGACAACAACCTGTGTGCACTGCTGCTGGCAAACTTGCCCTAGAGTGGCATCTCGAGGGCCTCAAGCTACCCCTCTCAGCCCCAGGCATTGCCTGGCTTTGCCTCCTGTCAAGTTCATGAGGGTACTGGGAAGAGGTGAGGCCTCTCAGATGCATGATGCATGATGTGTTTGGAACCATCTATCCTACTTGAGTGGCATGCTGCCCTTTTTGTTCTGCCACCACAAACAACCTTAGTACCACTTGATCCAACATCTCCTTTCAGAAGCACTAAAGACCTGTACTTTTTCTTGCTGTTTTCAGACTCTTCAGCTACATACTTGGTTTACAGATTTCCACCCCACATCTTGTTCAAGCTGTTCTGAACACACTTGAGGCAGAAACAGGCTGTTCGCTGAACCGAAATTGACCTAGTGATCATACACAATTTGTTTAACATCTACAAGCACAACAACCAATGCAGCTTTGAAATCTCTTCATACCTGTGCCAAGTTGACCCTTGCCCATAAAAATTTAGGTAACTATTGCTGTTTTTCACTCCTCCATCTGCTTCCCTACAATTAAAGGTGGCAAGCTGTTGAGATGGCAGGAATTTGGAGGAGCTGGATGCCATTGCCAGCCCACTGGTTGTTGCTTGTTTTGTTGCCAGGTTAGGTCATCCCAAAGATCTGAACTTTAACAGTAATGAAGTGCCTAAACTGAAATACTGTTGTGTCACCCAAGATTGCCATCCTCCAGGCATTGTTTCTTCCCCTTTAAAAGCTGTGATGGATAGAGACATCAGCTGATCTTCAGGGGTACTTCATAGTTCCTTAAGAATTGTGGTGGGAACTAGGTACACAAATGGTCTTATGCACGTGGCTCTTGGTGTGTCTAGAGCAAACCATCAGTGTCTCTGGCCTTAATGCTTCCGTTCTCGGTTCCATCTACCATAGGTTGCTAAAAACATCCAGAACTCTGGCTGAAAGATATTTCCAAGGGGGTGGGGCCGGGTGTTGTCTACCTAAAAACTGAGTTTGATGAAAGCATAACTAAGTGCTGGGAGACTGACTCATACTTATTTACATTTTTGACAGAAAGCTCTGCCAGTCATGCACACCTTGACTTCCCAAGCCTCATATGCACCATCTTCTGTGCCTCTTAGAAAAAAGAATTCTGTTCCATGCTGCAAGGCAGAACAACACTTTTTTTTCTCTGATCTCTCTCAGATCTTGCTCTGCTGTCCTTCACATGGCAGTAAGAGCTGCCTGCTCCGTCACCATTTCACAAAGCACTCAATGCAATGGCCTCTCCAGACTGGCAGATGTTCCAAAGACTTGATTTCTTCATTTTGGCATTTCCACAGTCATCCTTTACATTAAATTAATTCCTTTTAATTTAAAATTATTATTTTGTATTTTGCTGGTTACTTTCATATTGCTTCATTCAAAATCCAGAAAACAGTTCAAATAAAATCAGAGCATAAGTGCAAACTAACTTTCCAGTGGAATTATATGTGCATTTTTTCCAGTCCAGTGTCTGTCTTCCAGTTTTCCAGGACTGTTCCCACAACCACCCCACAGAGCACCAGAAGACTTCATGACCCACACCAAAGTCTCCAGCTTTCCATCTCATCTTCAGTGTTTCTGACAGCATTCCCAACTCCCTTCAAGATCATGAAGAAGAAAAAGAGGGAAGAATTTGTTTGGGTCTTCCTATGTACTCGTAGTCAGCAGGTATAAAACAGGGAAGTGAAGGTTTCTGCTTACAAATCTTGGTTTCTTGGCATGTATTTTAGCTTCAAAAAAGAACACGTTGGAGGCATAGTTTTGTGGCTGCCTTCTGAGTGGGATTTTATGTTGACAGTGTCAAGTTGGCACGCATACAAAAATGTTTGTGTCATGTACCAGTTGCAAGTGGGTACCTCTGTGGTTAGGACTTGGCACAAAATCATGGTGTGGCTCAGGAAAAGGGTTTGGCCATGTTAGAGTCACATCATCATTGGAAAGCCACAATAAGGATCTGAACAATCATGAAAAGCTAGGTTAGCCATTCTTAGTTGATGGAATAGAAAGTGTTAGAGAAAGCAATTGGATTCTCAATCTCCATTACTATGCTACCACATGTGATATAAAAATTGTCCAGATTTCCCCCTCATGGAAACTGCACGGAGGTTTCCAGGAATGCTGTAGAGTCTGATCAGTAGGCTAAAAGGAACAGAGTACAGTGTCTGGGCTGAATTACAGGAATAGCTCAACAGTAGGCAACACTGCCACTGGCCTTTGCTGGTGCCATCTGCCTTCTCTGACCATCCAACCCTCCGCATCTGTGGAAGGGAAGAAACACCAGCCTGGGGAAGCCTTCTTTCAGTCTCCTTCCTTCCTTCCTTCCTTTCTTCCTTCCAGGTGCTCAATCCAATCTGCAAACAGCTCCAAGAAATCCTTTCACTTGGAAATATAAAAAATGAGTGAACTGGCAAGAGGAGGAAGCTCATGGGAGAAAGGGAAAGAGGGAGGGGAGAGAGGAAAGGAGAGCAAGAGTGAGGCAGTTAGAAATGGTTGCCTTTCCACTTCCACGAGACTGCCAGCACTACACCACGGTATTTCGGTGTCTGTAGGGTGGGGGGGGCAGCACAGTGCCAGGCTTCAGGGAGAACTCTGAGAGGTATTCAGGATTCTCTGCCACAATGGGCCGGATCCGCCCATTCTGTTTGTAAAAGAATTTTGTGCTGTACTCCTGCAGGTAGTCGGGGTGGCGGAAGGTGCTTCGTGGGGGCAGGCTGTGGTTCCAGTAGTCTGGGTTGTCAAAGGCCTTCTTGGCCTTCTCTGGCAGATTGCTCTTCAGGTACTCAGCATTCTCCAAGGTATTTGCAAAGGTGTTGAGGTACAGGGGCTCCTTGATGTACTCATCCTCTGCCTTGGGCTGCCCATTTGCAGCCTTGTGGTACTCAGGGTTCTCCACAGCTTGCAGGTCTCCGTTCTTTCGGCGGGAAACAAAGGGGTTCTCTTCCACTGGGTTCAGGTACTCTATGGGAAAGGTGAATAACAAATCAGCAAAGACAGGGAGCAATCCACCTTCTCAGCAAGCATCCCATCTGCACTGCTATAATGCTGCATGTACACTCCAGCCATTCCAAGAAATGCAGACCACAGAATCACAGAAAGTACCCATTTGGAAGAGAGCACCAAGCTCATCCAGTCCAACCCTCCACCCAGCACTGAAGGCTCAACACTGAACCATGTCCCTAAGCACCAGCTCCAGAGGATGCTGAAACACCTCCAGGGAGGGTGACTCCAGCACTGCCCTGGACAGACCATTTCGGTGGCTGAAAACCCTCTCTGGGAAGAAGTATTTCCTAGCATCCAGCCTGATCCTCCACAGGGGCAGCTTGGAACCATTTCCTCAGCTCTTGCCCCTTGCCACTAAGGAGCAGATGCTGACCCCTTCTCGCTCCAACCTGCCTGCAAGGAGCTGTAGAGAGCAATGAGGTCTGCTCTGAACCTCTTCTTCTCCAGCCTCAACACCCCCAGCTCCCTCAGCCTCTCCTCATAGCCCAGGTACTCCAGGACCTTCTCCAGCCTTGCTGCCCTTCTCTCGACAGGCTGTAACTCCTCCATGTCCTTCCTGGAGTGAGTGGCCCAGAGATGAACACAGCATTCAAGGTGTGACTTCAACAGTGCTGAGGACAGGGGGCTGATCCCCTCTTGTCCCTGCTGCCCACCCTGTTTCTGATCCAGGATGCCACTGGCGTTCTGAGTACAAAGCTGATGAGATCAGTTGCTGACTGTGTTGAACACACATTTGCTAAAAGCAAGGAATTTACAACCTAAATAGACAATATTGGGGAAGGTGAAGTGACTCATCAAACAAACTGGTAAAGTGAAACTACAGCTCCTGCCGAGCCATAGCCTGTGTCGCCTGCTTGATCCTGAATGTCTTCTCAATTATGATCTAGAGAGCCAAACATGCAGAGTGACTTCTGCCTCTGCTGCTGACTCTTTGTGCAGACCTGGATTTATCAGCCAAATGCTCTGCTCTGTAGTTTTACAGCTCATAAGGCTGTATAGAAATCTGAGTTAAGCCTCTATGCACAAGAACCATCCCCAAGGTCTAGCTTCTAAGACAGCTTCATGTCTAACAGAACAATTTGCCTGATTAAAACCCTTCCATCCCTGAAGAACAAAGGGCCTTGAAGCATTATGGAAAATAATATTCAAATGAGCCCTGGAAAGGGTACAAGAAAGCTTTATATCAGCTTCAAAACAGAATTTGGAGCAGTTTATACCTGCTTCAAATCACTTTCTGTGGATTAACATCAGAAAAAATTGCAACTGAATCACACAAAGATTTTAAGACATATGGAGCCTGCATGGAGAGGGAAAAGAAACAGAAAGAGATTGGCTTTCTTGGGTTAAAAACACAAGCATTCTAAGGTCTCTCCCATGATCACACATGGGTAATTAACTTGTTGAGTGTCACGTCCTGCCTTGCTCCATGTACAATGAGGCATCACTGCAAACCAGAAGCCAGTCAGCCTGGGCAGGAGGGTGGTCACTGACACTGCAACTGGGTTGCAAAACGAATGGCTCGGAGGTGAGCTAAGGAGAAGAGTGGCTGGGCCTGGGACTCCTACAGCAAGGTGTATCAAAAGCATCCAGTTCATTCAATGCTGAGAATCATCAGATCAAACCCACTTCCAGTATTAATTCTGTCTTTTGGCTCACAGCCTGGAGGTTCCTTACAAAGCAGTCTCCAAGCCAGCACCATCAGCAAAGGAAGGCCCCTCAGCCTGCCTGTGCTGCACAGGAGATGCCATTTCCCCAGGCAAAGCTCTGGTCATGGGCTCTGGAGGCTCCTGCACAGATTCCTGCCTGCAAAGAAACAGGCCTCTGGCTGTTACTGGAAGGTGGCTCCAGTCTTGACGTCATCTTTGATTTTATCCAGGGCAGGGTCAACACTATTAAATGCCAGTCAGAGACTTAGCAAGGACCTTTGAACACATAGCTAGAATTCTGCTGCTTGTGAGCTGATCAGGTACATCCGCCCCTGCTACGAGCATGGTGGGAACCTGTCTTCTTTTAGTTATGACAGTCAAGCAGTGTTTCTGGTTGAGTTGCCAAGCTGGCAGAGAGCAGGCAGCACTGTGGTCACAGAGGTATTCCAGTGCCCATGCCCAGTAAGACAGGAAGGAGGTGTTTCTCTTGAGCTGCTCATACCACATGGTGCAGAAAAAAACCCATGTAGTGTTCAGCTCCTGCAGCACTCCGAGACCCCCAGGGTGAAGCTATACATCAACACCTGTGTGGGCTCACACTGCAACAAGTTCACTGCAACAAATCTCATACTGCAAGGGCTGTTGTGGAAGTGTAAATCCATGACTGGGCTCCCACATTTGACACTGCCATGGGCCAAGTCACGTAGTACTCAGCTCTGGTGAGGTCACAGGTTGAGTGCCGTGCCCACTTCTGGGCACCTCAGTACAAGAGAGATTTGGAGGTACTGTAGCCAGTGAAGAGGAGGGCAAGGAAGCTGTGAAGGGCCTGGAGAATAAATGGGATGAGGAGAGACTGAAGAAACTGGGGATGGTTAGTTTGAAGAAGAGGAGACTGAGGGGAGACCTCCTGGCTCTCTACAGATCCCTGAAAGGACCTTGTGGAGAGGTTGGTGCTGGTCTCTTCTCACAGATCATTAGCCAGAGAACAAGAGGAAATGGCCTCAAGCTGCAGCAGGGCAGGTTTAGACTAGGCACGAGGAAGGAGTTTTTCCCAGGAAGAGTGGTCAGGCACTGGAGTGTGCTGCCTAGGGAGGTGGTGGAGTACCCAAGGCTGGCTGTGTTTAAAGGTGTTTTGGATGTGGTGCTTGGGGATATGTTTTAGGGTGAACCTCGTAGAGCAGAGTTCTGGGTTGGACTTGGTGATCCTGAGGGGCTTTTCCAGCCTGAATGTTGCTGTGCTCCATAGGAAACCAAGGGTAAGCAGCTTCTGTATTCCTGAATAAATATAGCAGTAGATACTGGAATTTACATTTGGACAAATTTCTTTCAAGGATTTGAAAGCAAAGGACTGCTGACACATCCCTTCACATCTCAGTGACTGCTGTCACTCTTGTGAAAGGAGGGCAGGAATGAGCCAGCCAGGAGGGGCAGCACTCTGAGCTGCCTCAGATGCAGGTACACTTCACCTTGCAATGATCTTGTTCTTCCAATCCTAAACTTCTCTTGGGTATAAAACACCAGCTGTATGTATCAGTTTTGTGATATTTACCAAGCACAATGCCAAGAAGAAAAAGGAGACCAACAAATAGGGCCAAACGGAATCCACAGCTGGCCAAAGACACATGCTTTTCTTAGAAAGAACTGCACTTTTTTTCCCTCTTGCATTTTCCCAGAAAGTAAATACAGAGAATTACCAAACTGTCGGGGAATCGTGGGAGACAAGCACAACAAGGCGATTCCAGCAAGTCTCAATTTTATGTTGGCACAGATGAACTTCTCTAAGCAAAAAATTAGTCAAAGAACAAATCCCCATGCAGAGAAATACTAACCTTGTCAGAGTGGTTCAGCCTTGCTGGATTACTCAATAAAGATGTTTCTTAGTGAAAAACTGATGTAGAAAGAGGGAATAGAGTCACACTAGGGCAGAAGCTTCTCCAGAAAGACAATTTTGTACCTGTTTTAGGTTTGTCCCGCATGGGTGTCATGTACCCATCCTCATCCAGCTCTCCCCGGGCCACCCGCTCAGGTATGAAGACGGTGGGATCGGCGCTGTATCTCTGGGTGCTGCTGTCCTCTTTTGTCAAGGTTCCCACTTGCTTTCGTAGTGTGCCATTACAGCAAATGTCTTCAAAGACCTCTGCTGCAGCCCCTTGAGCAGCTGGTGCTTCTGGGTTGCAGCCAGGAGCTCGGTATGGCATTGCCACTTCTGCAGCATAGCCACCATCTTTGTACACAAACTGGTTCTGTTGGAAAAGAAGAGGCACCATGAGAAGGGGGCCCCAGAGGGAGAGAAGACTCACCAGCAAGTCACCTCCATGGCAAGACTCCTGTGCCCCTCCTGCACTACTGCATTTCACTGGGCAGGTGAAGCCTTGTCCATCCTGCAGACCACTGCATCTCAAGCACGGTGGCATTGGCAGCAGCACAGGCTCTGTTGTAGACTAGCACAGTATCTGTCTGCCCAGTGGTGCTGAGCCAGCTTTCCCTCCCAGGGAGGTACTTTCAGAGCAACGAGGGGAGCAGTGAAGCAAGCTGACTGCTCAGGGCTAGAAATGGGACTAGAAATCAGCAGGAGCATCCTGCCTAGATCTGCAGAAGTTGGATATACACAGCTGTTTAAGGCAAATGCAGAATCTCCCTATTACTTCAGTGACCTCCCCTGATTTCTGAGCAAACCCGTTAAACCTCACATTAGGGAAATCTTCTGCAAAGGGGCCTGGGGACAGAGGCATTATCATCTCTGAAGTCTTTATTCCCGTAGAGGCCTGCCTTTAGGCTGTCCTGCAGTGACAATCACACAGTGACCCAAACACTACACATCTCCACCATGTAGTGCATTTCAAGCTGCTGAACTGTGTTCATTTTGGTGCCTCACCTCAATGGCTTGGCAACCTCCCATTTTGCTTGTCAGAAAGGACATTGTGAGAGGGAACTTCCACCTACAAATAGGAAGGAAAATTGCATGGATTCATCTGAGCTTGTTACTGAAATGCTTTTTGAAGGAAAGTTGGCAGCTGGTAGAATTTTGAGTGCGGGCCCACAGAGCTTGCACATGAATCCAGGCTGAATAGAGAGATCTTGACTGCCTATATACACACTTTGTTCACTGTTGGCTTTTTGGGGGGTCATTTATGTAGGGAAAAGGGGACTGAAACAGAAAACACATAGTGAAGGAAGCAGGAAAACCTGAAGGATGATATTTGAATGTGAAATAATTATGCCTGACCTAGCAGTGTAGGCAGGAGGAGGACTGTGCCAAATTTTGCTCTAATAGGAAAGAAAAATGGAATGATGGATACATAATAAGAGGTCACACGAATGAAACAAGTCACCTAGCTGTACGAGCTAATGGGGAGAAACAGGAACCTCACTCAGGCTCCCTAACTGAAACCAAAACTGAAAGAGTGAAATCATGGCAAATGTTCACCATTATCAACAAGCTGTCTGCTCACCACTCTTGGGCCATGTTTCACCTGCTCACTGCTGCATCTTCTGTAAATGTCTCATGTCATGTTTGGAAAGGTGCATGGTACAGAAAGAATGGCAGATGGTGCACTCAACTTCAGAGGAAATACAGAGCAGAAGAAGTACAGAAAACATCTAGTTCTGAGTCAAGGCTTCCTTTCTCAGGGCCAAAGCAGGAGAGGAACAGCTGGAAAGGCAGAAGGTGCAGGCTGTCACTAGACTGTCACAGCCAGCAGATGTACGACGGGAGAAAGAGCCCCCAAGCTTTGGAAAACTCAAGTAGCACAGCAGCTCCTGCATTTCAAAACTCCAACATGTCCTGCTTTTAACATTTAGCAGCTGTCCCGGTTTAAGTCAGCCCATGCTCACAGGCAGGGCCCCAAAGCTCAGGTGGGAAAGTAATACAAAATGCACAAGGTTTTATGTAGTGTAACTGGTGCTGGGACCCAGCCATGCCAGGACAGCAAATGCAGCATCATAGCAATGACACAACAGGGACAAAATCAAAGTATACAAAGTCCTCTTAACAAGCCTTACATGAATCCTCTTGTTTAGCTCACTTCTCATTATCTCAACCCTTTTCATGCCTCAAATTGGGCATCTATGTAGACTGTGCTGGTGTAACACTGAAAATAGACTGTGCTGGTGCAACACAGTCTGTTCTCACAAGCAAGCCCCACTCACAAAGACTGGGAGGGATAGTAACACAAAAAACCCTGAGTTGGGATAAGGAATTTACTGGAAATACCACAAAGGACACTTTCCTGAGTTATTTCACAGACAAGCACAGCAAAAGCAGCAGCAGCCAGCCCTAAAACAATCCCCACACCCAAGCCTGCAGCTAGCCCAGTGGAAAGGACCAACAGCCCAAACTGGAAACTGGAAGTAGCAACTGCAACAGGAAGGCTCTCATGTTACAATCTGAACTACAAGTCCTATGGTGCTTTGGTCCAGCCAGCACTTTAAGGCTGGCATGATTGCTGAGAGAGCTGGAGGTGTTCAGCCTGGAAAAGAGACTGGTGTCCAGGGACACCAAATAACAACCTGCCAGTACCTGAAGTGGGCTACAAGAAGGCTGCAGAAAGACTGTTTGCAAAGGCCTGCAGGGACAGGACGAGGGCAATGGCTTCAAACTAGAGCACAGCAGATTGAGATTGAATGTGAAGAATAAGTTCTGCACCAGGACGGTGGTGGAACACTGCAAGAAGTTGCCTAGGGAGGCGACTGAGGCCTCATCCCTGGAGATATTCAAGGTGAGTCTGGAGAAGCCTCTGGGCAACCTGATTTAGTTGAGGATGTCCCTGCTGAGTGCAGAGGCAGTTGGACTGGATGATCTTTGGAGGTCTCCCTTCCAACCCAGAACACTCTCTGATTCTGTGATGTCAGCATGGTACTGAACACTCATGCAGTTGGCCACACCCATGAGAGCAACTTCTGATGTTAAATCTGCATCACAGGCTAAGGGACTTCACCAAGAAGTCTGGAGTATCCCTGCACAGATCTTCATGTTGATCCAAGTTTCTGGAACCTTCTTACACTGCCCTATGAACCCTCAACTGTTGTAGGATCATCAGAACAGCAGCTGCATTTGTACCTATTACTTCTACTCAAACCCAGCCTGTTTTTCACTGAGGAAATGCTGACTTTTAGAGAGGAATAAAAATAAATCAAAGAACCCTTTAATTTTCATGTGTTCTTCTACTGTCCAAGTTTTGAGAATACAAAACCACTTAGAATTACTTTGCTTCCCATTTTGTTTCAAATATGTTATTGGAGCTCTCTGGTCTCTTAGTTGGAGAAGAGTAAAAAGTCAGGGTTTCAAAAAAGTTTACATAAATCAGAACAAACTGTTGGGATGCACGAGAATGCAGCTGACCTTGGATCTCATGGGTAGAGCAGAACAGCCTGGCCTAAGACCTCTGATTTCCCATAGCAAATAGCTTCCTCCTACAGCGAGTCAGAGATAAGGGAAACATCTGGCTTGGGATAACAACTTGTCATGAATATTAATTAATGGGTTTGTGCTTAATTGTACCAACCAATTAGTATGCTTCTGGCTATGATGGACACCGTCCTGCAGAACTTGTGTGGCCAAATCAGAATTGAACATGTTTGCTTTCTGCTAATGAGCTAACAGTATAAAAGTGTGATTCGGTCATGTCGATTTAGCATATTGATCCCAGCTCCCTTGCAACAAACAAACTCCACACTGCATCAAGAAAGAAGGCAAATTATACTGAGAACTCACTACTGTTGAAGACCGTCACAGAGTCCCAGAATTGTCAGGGCTGTAAGGGACCTCAAGGATAATCCAGTTCCAACTCCCCTGCCATGGGCAGGGACACCTCACACTAGATCAGCTTGCCCACAGCCACATCCAGCCTGGCCTTAAAAACCCCCAGGGATGAGGCTTCCTCAGCAACCTGTGCCAGTGTCTCACCACCCTTATGGGGAAAAACTTCTTCCTAAAACCCAATCTCAATCTCCCCTCCTTTAGCTTGGATCCATTCCCCCCAGTCCAAGCCCTACCTCACACCCTCAAAAGTCCCTCCCCAGCTTTCTTGTAGCCCCCTTCATATACTGGAAGGCCACAATAAAGTCTCCTCAGAGCCTTATCTTTTCCAGACTGAACATCCGCTACTGTCTCAGCCTGTCCTCATAGAAGGGCAGCTCCAGCCCTCTGATCAAACTCATGGCCTTTCTCTGGACACCTTCCAGCATCTCCAGACCCTTCCTGTACCAGGTGCTCCAGAACGAGGCAGAGTGCTCCAGGTGGGGTCTCAGCAGAGAGGTGCAGAGGGGCAGAATCCCCTCCCTCACCCTGCTGCCCACATTTCTCTTACTACAGCCCAGGCTCTGGCTGGCTCTCTGGGCTTCAAGTGCACACTACTGGCTCATGTTGAGCTTCTCATCCACAAGCACCCCCAAGATCTTTTCTTCAGGGCTGTTCTCAAGCCAGGCACTCCCCAGCCTGTATCAGTGCCTGGGACTGCCCCGACCCAGATGCACTTGGTCTTCTCAAAATCTTCCAAACACAAGAAACAGAAGCAGATTAAAAGAAAAGGCAACATTCATCCTCATACAGTAAAGACTGGATGTAACACAGTCATCCTTACCCTTAGAAATGCCTTGCCAAACCATCAGGATGCAGATGTTTGTTGCTGTCAAATATCTTACTTCCTAAAATCAATATAATCTTTTATTTAAATGCATGCTGTCTGAAGACTCCTTTCCAATGATCATTTCAATTTTCACAGGATTCCAGGATGTTATGGTCTGGAAGGGACCTCTTGAGATATTCCAGCCCAACTTCCTGCCAGAGCAGCGCCAGAGCAGCACCAGAGAGTCTAGCACAGGTTGCACAGGAACATATTCAGACAGGGCTGCAAAGGCTCCAGAGAAGGAGATTCCACAACCTCTCTGGGCAGCCTGTGCCACTACTCTGGGAGACTTATAGCAAAGAAGTTCTTGCTCATGTTGAGGTGGAACTTGCTGTGCTTCAGTTTTCATCCCTTGCCCCTTGTCCTATGCCAGGGCACAAGTGAGCAGAGGCTGTCCCTATCCTTTCCTTCCTGACCCCCATCCCTCAGCTATTGATAGACATTGCTCAGATCCCCTCTCCACCTTCTCCTCTGCAGACTAATCAGCCTGAGGGCTCTCAGCCTTTCCTCATCAGTCATTGCTCCAGTCCCTTCAGCATCCTTGTAGCCCTGCCTTGGACTCTCCAGTAGATTTCTGTCCCTCTTGAACTGTGGAGCCCAGAACTGGATGCAGTATTTCTGGTGGAGCCTCACTAGGGCAGGGCAGAGGGGGAGGAGAACCTCCCTGGATCTGCTGGACACACTCTTCCTAATCCTCCCCAGGATGTATCCTTGGCCACAAAGGCACATTACTGTCCCATGCAGAACTTGCTGTCCACCAGCACTGCCAGATCCTTCTCCAGTATTCAGCTGCCACTGGGGGCACCCAGCAGCCACCAGTCCTCCCTCAGCAGCAGTGGTGGAGCTTTGAAAGCTTTGTCTGTGGGTGATGATGTTGAGACAGGAGGGGTTGAGACATGGCCAAAGCCTTGGCTCTCTGTGGCTGGTTTCATTAAGCTTCTGCTAAAGAGCTCACTACATTTGAAAAACGGAGCTTAAACTCACCCTAAGCCTAAGAACAGCATTGACCTCTCTGACCCAGCTGTCGATGCAGACAGCTGGAGAAGCAAGGATGCTGCCAACTGCAGAGAAAGTGCTGTCTAAAGGAGAGCAGAATGAGATGACAGAGGGCTTTGACTGGGTCAGACTGCAAGCCTCAAGGCTGCCTCAGCTCTGCATGGCCTCTTTCTCTTACTCAGAACCAGTGTACTCATACCCAGAGAACAGACAAGAGAAGGTCACCCAGGAGGGAAGGAAGAACCAAAGGCAGCAGTTGCCAGGCTAACATGATCAGATTTCAGAGTGAAGATCATAACACAGGGAAGGCACTTTACCAGAGATTACTTTTTTAAAGGGCACAGACATCTGGATACAGACTGCAGCAAGCTTGCAACTTGGCAGTCTTCTGCTAAAGTCTTGTTTGGGACAATAGGGAAGGTTGCTTTGAAGAAGGAACACCATGGAAACCAGAGATGCTTTGTGGTGGCCAAATTCCCTCTACACCCACACAGAGGTACTGTACTCCAACCTCCCCACCATGGACAGGGACACCTCTCAGCTAGACTCAGCTGCTCAAGGACTCACCCAACCAGGGCTTCAACAGCCCCAGGAAGAAGGCATCCATGACCACTCCAGGCAACCTGTTCCACTGTCTCACCATCCTCAGAATGAAGAACTTCTTTCTAAGATCCAGTCTAGCCCTGCTCTTCCTCAGCTCAAAACCATTCCCTCTTGTTCTGTCTCTAGACAGCCTGATGAAAAGTCCCTCTGCAGCCTTTCTGAGGATCCCTTCAGGTACTGGAGGGCAGATCTAAGATGCACTGAGAGTCTTCTCTTCTCCAGGATGAACACCCCCAGCTCCCTCAGCCTGTCCTCACAGCACAGGTGTTCCAGCCCTGGGATCATCATTTTACAGGCTTCCAAGACAACTACTCTCTGCCAGCTCTTACTGGTCAGGACATGAATTACACTGTAAAAAGAAAATCCATTTGGACCTTACCAAGTAAAACTTGATAAAGATGTGAAATCTAAATTAATTTGTTGATCTGGGTATTGGTTATCGCTTTAGCATCTAAAATACTACCTGGAAAGAGCTGCTGTTTGTTTTCTGGGATCAAGAGCTTTGGATTGCTGGTCCTGAGACTGACCTGAAGGCTAAAGATCTGTAGCTTGTTGAGATGGAAAGACTTGAGAGGCTCACAAACCTACATAAGCCAACTTAAAAAGTCTCAACTTGATAACTTGAAAGAAAAACAAAAAATGAGTATTCAGACCTGTTTCATACTGTAATATCCATTCTATCCATCAGCTCTGGAGTACACACATCCACAGAGATTCAAACACCAAGCATCCTCCAGGACCCAGGGCTGTTTAGCTGCCCATGAGCACCCCTAACCAGAACAGCCTGGGATTGAAATCTTTACCACATGGCTTGATTTCAGGCACAAACATGACAGAATCACAGAAAACATCTGCTTGGAAGAGACCTCCAAGCTCGTGCAGTCCAACCTTCCACCCAGCACTGCAGGCTCAACTCTAAACCATGTGCCTAAATACCAGCACTAAAGCTGCTAAAACACCTCCAGGGAGAGTGACTCCAGCACTGCCCTGCCTGGGCAGACCATGCCATGGCTGAGAACCCTCTCTGGGAAGAAACCTTTCCTAGCATCCAGCCTCAACCTCCCCTGGGGCAGCTTGGAACCATTTTCTCTGTTCCTGTCCCTTGCCACCAAGGAGCAGAGATTGCCCCCTCCTTGCTCCAACCTCCCTGCAGGGAGCTGTAGAGAGCAATGAAGTCTGCCCTCAGCCTCCTCATCTCCAGCCTCAACACTCCCAGCTCCCTCAGCCCCTCCTCATAGTTCAGCTGCTCCAGGCCCTTCTCCAGCCATCACTGCTCTGCTCTGGACAGGCTGCAGCTCCTCCATGTCCTTCCTGGAGTGAGTGGCCCAGAACTGAACACATCTCCCACTACAAACAAAGTAGCAGCAGTGTGGCCCACCTGAGTTGATGCAGCCAGCCAGGACATACATTTTGCTAGTGAGAGAAAAGGGGACCCTGCTAGTCAATAACGACAGAAGAGGGCAGGAATAAAATACAGAGGTGGTTGGCAGTAGCTATGCATCAATTTACAGTGCTCTTAGTGCAATGTCCATAAAGCTCCACAGAGATCAATGGATCTTTGTGGGAGATGATAAAGTCCCAGCCCACTCCCAGCATTACTCCTCAGAATGGCTGTAAACATTTCAACTTGAATCTTGAAGCACAAGTATGCAAGTAAAGAATGCAAACACCATCTGCAAGATTTCCTAAACTGCTCTAGCTTCTGATGACCCACCTGGAATACCACATCCAGTTCTGGGCTCCACAGTTCAAGAGGGACGGAAATCTACTGGAGAGAGTCCAAGGCAGGGCTACAAGAATGCTGAAGGGACTGGAGCACTGACTGATGAGGAGAGAGAGGCTGAGAACCCTGGGGCTGCTTGGTCCTGCAGAGTAGAAGGTTGAGAGGGGATCTGAGCAATGTCTACCAATAGCTGAGGGACGGGGGTCAGGAAGGAAAGGATAGGGACAGCCTCTGCTCACTTGTGCCCTGGCATAGGACAAGGGGCAAGGGATGAAAACTGAAGCACAGCAAGTTCCACCTCAACATGAGCAAGAACTTCTTTGCTATAAGTCTCCCAGAGCAGTGGCACAGGCTGCCCAGCAAGGCTGTGGAGTCTCCTTCTCTGGAGCCTTTGCAGCCCTGTCTGGATGTGTTCCTGTGTAACTTGTGCTGGATTTTCTGGTGCTGCTCTGGCAGGAGGTTGGGCTGGAAGATCTCCAGAGGTCCCTTCCTATCCCTAACATCCTGTAATCCTGTGTGATCCTGTGACTGCTCCTTCCACAATCTAGACACAAAACATCCAGTTTAGATCAGTGAGGGTTAAAAAATAGTAACAGAAGAACCAAGGAAGAAGGCTTGTCTTTACAGAAGTCTTTTCTGGTTGTTGTTTGTCTGAAGACAGGTGAGATTTGCAGGCAGCCTGAGTCCTAGCTCAGTTGACATAGGCTGCATGTATCCTTCTGGATGTCCCACATCACATCCTGGAATCTTGGGGAATTTAAGACATCCCTGAACTTGTTCAAACCCAGCATAGACATTTCACTGGTGAGCTGAGTTCAAGTCAGTACTGACTTACTTCGTAGCTTCAAATGAGTAATTTCTTGCACCATTGTCTCTCCTAACAGCTGTTTTGAGACTTACAAACTCTTTTAGAGCAGTAGCTGTGCAGTGGCATGCCCCAATTTGAAAACAGCCTCCCAGGAGTAATGTAGCCTGGACTGTGATAAATACCTGGCATATATCACAGACAAAACATGCCTAAGAGTCTTGCCATAGCGGCACAGGAAATTCCATGCTTAAATATCACAGAGTCTGACCTGTGCTGCCACTGGAAAATATCAGGGCAGTACGGTTCTTGGGCTGACACTGCACCCAGCAGAGCACTCACAGACCACAAGGCAACCACCGCAAACAATCTGTTAAGAGATGCATGATGTGGACTCAAGACTCAGCACTCAGGCACCCTGGGAAATGCAGGTGAAATGCTTGTCTATCGACTGGCAGCAAAAATTCTCCCTGAACCCTGCACTTCTTGTCCTACAGACCTCAGAAACCATCATTCCAACCTTCAGTATAGCTGGCAAACGACTTCAGCTGGCACAATGTGTAACTTGATCTAGGCGTGACACAAGAAGGAAGATGCAAGAACTCCCTGCCCCTATTATTTTGTATTAAGGCAGCAGGAGTGTCAAATAGAGCAGGAAGAGAGGCAGCTTGAATGTTTCTGTCTTTTCCTTTCAGTCTCTTGTACTCCCATGTCCCTCCTGTCACTCACCACTGCCTTTCTTTAGCTCCTTTTCTAATGCATTTTCCAAGATGTTTTGCAGTCAGTGACACCTTCTAATGCAAAGCCAGCTCCCCACAGTTTAGGAGAGACAACACACTATTTCCTAGCTCCCCCAACAATTCCTTGTGGGAGAGAAGGCTCAAGACACTGCTCCTATTCATATGCTGCAGCATCTGTCCAAAATACAGGAGCAGCAGCAGCAGCTCCTTTCCTGTGCAAACCTCAAGCTTCAAATCCCAAAATAGAGAAAGGAGGGGGAAATGGGACCAAACCCACAACGTGGTCATCATTTGTGATTGTGACATGGAAGACAAGAAAAAAAAATAAGAGAGAGAGGAAAAAAAGCACAAAAGAAAGTTGATGAGCAGCAGCCCCTTCCTATGCCATCTTCCCCAGTCTGTTCTATACAGTAATCAAAGGATATTCTAAGCCTCTCAAAATGCCATCAGCCCTCATTGAGAAGGAAATAGAGCACATCTCCACTGAAGCCTTTACAGCAGTAATCATTACAGCAGGCTGGCCTGAACAGGGAGCTCTTACAGACAAAGATGGCTTTTAAAAATAAAATTAAAAAATCCCTTCCTAAAAATCTGAATAGAAACTTGATGATAATCTCCCCATTTTATTATGCAAGGGGGAAGAGGAACCTGTAATTGTGCACTCTTGGTCTCTTATGGCAAAGAATAGGTTTCTTGATGAAATGCTGATTTGATTTAAAGCAGGGCCTAGGTTCTGGTGGCACTAAAATAAATACCCATCCAGCTGATTGGGATAAAATAATCACTCTTTAACATTCAAAATCTAAACTTCATCTGTGCCTCCTCCCACTTCTCCCCACAACATCTTGTGGAGACTCTTATTATAGCTTGGAGCATTTTCCCCCTCTCCTGCCACAGCATTTAACAGGATAGACAGACTATGCTTGGGCTAACACAGGGCACGCCAGTCTGTGCTGGCATTATCACTATCCCATGTATGTTTATAAAGCACAGCACCTGGGCACAGGATGTTCACAGGAATCCTGCTGCCATGCATGGGACACTGTGGATGACCCTCTGTGGGCTACGAGCCCAAACCATCACGGGCAGACAGCTGTTTAGATGGCAACTCCTTGGAGCCCTCTCAGGTGCATTTCCAAATCAGGGCCCTTGTATTTTCAGGTGCTTTTATTATTTTAAGGAAAGGACAACTACGGTTCCCCAGCAAAGGCTATTTTCACCCATGATTGCTGCCTCAAAGCCAGGTGCCAAAGACAGATTTTCTCCCAGCTCTCATAATTATTTCCTGACTCTTAGTCCACTTTTCCATCTAGTGAATTATGCAGAGTTGTTTAGTTTGCTATTTCCCAAGAATGCCTCATCAGAGCAGCATAGAAATATTTATTACTTGCTCTCTTTATATCTATTGATTTTTTTTTTCTTTTCAAGAGAGAAGAGAAAATGGATCAGTTGTGAGCTCTCCTGACAACCAACACAGCCAGCAGCTCTTCATGGATTAAGCAGATGCTGCCTGATTTTAAACCGGTTTATATTAATGCTCAATAAATTTACATGCCATGCATCAAGGTCTGAAGCTATATAGAGCAACAGCCTCTTTTATCAATTCCACTGAGCATTAATTTGCAGTAGGTCTCCCCAGGATGTCCTGGGAGGTGGCGATTTGTTATTAAGTACATATTAAATCTCTAGAAAACAAAATGCCATCCCATATTAAATCTATATGCTTGAATGGGACAGAAAACAGCTTAATACATTAAAAAGTTCATGGTTTGAGGCACTCAGCAATTTGACAAGTTGGTCTTGATCATGTATCCAGGCTAAGAAGGGCATCCTCCTTGAGGAAATAACAGTGATTTCACCTGGCCTGCCTGCAAAGCAAGAAACTACAGCCAATTGCAAAGAGCTCTCTGTGAAGAGCCAACATCACCTATTCTTATTCTGAGCCCTCTGTATCAAATTTCTTCCTTTCCACTGGGAAAGTTAGCATATTTTAAAGTATATTTAAATATTTACTTCCAAATATACTTTTTTTTTTTTTAAAGAAGCTTTCCTTTTTCAAGTAAGTTATTAAAACTGAAGACAAAAATTTCATCTCCTGTATTCAACAGTGTATTTTTGCACATTTGTTCTTACTACTTCATTTACCCAGAGCAATTAAATTACCACAGAATTGTCAGGATTGGAAGGGATCTCAAGGGTCATCCAGTTTCAACTCCCCTGCCATGGGCAGGGACACCTCACACTAGATCAGCTCGGCCACAGCCACATCCAGCCTGGCCTTAAAAACTTCCAGGGATAAGGCTTCCACCACCTCCCTGGGCAACCTGTGCCAGTGTCTCACTACCCTCATGGGGAAGAACTTCTTCCTGTTGTGTGGACTAGCAGCATTCTGGGCCACCCCCTGCTTTTCATGGACAAAAGAGGGGTGATTTTTTTGCCCTCCACTCTCACTGAGACCCCACCTGGAGTAGTGTGTCCAGCTCTGGAGACCCCAGCACAAAAAAAAAAAAAAAAAAGTCATGGAATTGTTACAGTGCATGCAGAGGAGGACCATGAAGATGATCCAAGGGCTGCAGCAATCTCCTATGAAGAAAGGCTGAGAGAGTTGGGGTTGTTCAGTGTGCTGGTTTCTGGCTAATTGGAGTATTTTAATGAGAAAAATTAGATTATAGGCTGTGAAAACAACTTCACTCATAGGTTTGCTGAGATGTATAAAAGCAACTTCACTCATAGGTTTGCTGAGATGTATAAAAGCAAGGACACAAACATAGATAAGGGATTCTGTGTTTCTCTCTGGGCTTCTGCCGTATTTACTGCTACTGCTTTGATCTGTGTAACCCAACTAATGATTTTGCTTCTAATCCCTCTTGCTGATCCTTCCAACTCACCTTGCACGTAAGGCAGATTCTGGGATAAGACAGGGGAGTAGAAAGAAGGTGGAAGAGTGGTTGGGAGCCCCTCATGGGCACTCTAATTGCTGGGTGGGGTATTGTGTTTCTGTATTACTTTTAACTTGTACATTTCTGTATATAGCTGTAAATATTTGTAATAGATTGTAAATATCTGCTTGTAAATTGTGCTAAACTTCAAATATAAAACTTCATTCCTTAACTTCCACCCAGCTGAGTCTAGTCTGTGTGAATTCATTTTGGGGGGGACGGAGAGGGGGGGGGGCAACTCCCAAACCACCACATTCAGGCTGGAGAAGAGAAGGCTCCTGGGAAACTTTAGAGGAGCCTTCCATTATTGGAAAGTGGCCCACAGGATGGCTGGAGAGGGCATGTTTACATAGGCAAATAGCAATGGCTTCAAACTGAGAGAAGCCAGATTTGGATTAAACATCAGGAAGAAATTCTTCATTGTGAGGGTATTGAGGCACTGCAACAGGTTGCCCAGAGAAGCTGAGGAGACTTCAGCCTTGGAAGTGTTCAAAGCCAGGTTGGATGGGGCCTTGAGCAACCTGATACAGTAGGTAGCTCATGGCAGGGGGGTTGGTACTGGATGATCTCTAAGGTCCCTTCCAACCCAAAGTGTTCTATGATTCTATGATAACAATGACCTTACACTTTCCACATTCCCAAGAAAGCCTAGAAATAGACACAGAGGATTTTCACAGAGGAAGGAAGTTACAGTGGCTGAAACACTTGTGATGGTTGACCAGACACCAACAAAAGGCTAAAAGCTACCAAGAGCTACTTAATATAAAAGAGTGGAACAGGCAGAGGCCTGTTGCCAGCAGAATCTCACTAAAACTTAGGGAAGCAGGGAAACTCTGAGATCTTGAAAGAGAGCCTGGTAGGACTCCCAGAACTACCCTAAAGGACTGGTGGCAGCCACTGCATCATCCGGTACACTGTTGCCTAAATTCTACTGGGAAAATAAACAAGATAGAGTAGTTAATGAACTAAGCAACAGGTTTTCAAGAAACAAGAAAGCTGACAGTGCCAGCGTGATCTTATGAAATGCTGTTGTATAGTTAATTTAAAAGTTCCTCTGTCCTGGCATGGAAGATTTAATTGAAACACTTGCAGAAAGAAGTTAGATAGTCTGGGGGAAAAAAACAAACAAACAAACAAACCCCCAAAACTACCAAGATTTTAAGAAAGTTTTTGATCACTTTTTAAGGAGTAGGAATTAAAGAAATGGGGTAGAAACAAAGGAAAATGTCTAGAACCAGACAGATTGCAGTTAATAAGCATCAAATCTAAGGAAAGACTTCATTATAATACCTTTGAGAATCACAAATTACGGAACTTTAGAGATTGGAAGGGATCTCCAGAGATCATCCAGTCGACACCCCTTCCAAAAGCAGCATCATCAAGGGTAGTCCACACAGGAACGCATCTAGGTGGGTTTGAAAGTCTCCGGAGAAGGAGACTCCACAACCTCTCTGGGCAGACTGCTCCAGGGCTCCAGCACCCTCACTGTAAAGAAGTTTCTCCTTAAGTTGAGCTGAAACCTTCTCTGTTCAAGTTTGTATCCATTGCTCCTTGGCTTATTGCTGTGCACCACTGTCCTGGACACCTCAGATTCCTCCCTTCTCTCTCTCTCCCTC
>VWZI01021487.1:5642-36473 GCA_013396835.1 Psilopogon haemacephalus
AAGCACTGGAAATGGTACAATTTGCTTCTGAAATATTTATTGTGTTTAGAGTTCATGGTCTCCCAGTCATAATTATTTTTTGCAAATTACTTTTCCCTTCCTAATATTTTTCCACTTTTCAGTATTTAACAGAAAGCAGTAAGTCCACTGTTTGTACTGGTTTCAATATTGTGACTGAGAAACTGTGTTTGCATCTGAATCCACTGAAGATGCTAGTTAGTATTATCCATTTTCCAGCTTCATAGATACTGGATCAGTGCCTTAAGATCTGTTCTGTGCACATTATACAGGATGCGACAGACTCTGCTTTCAGTTTATTTCCAGAGTAGCTGAAAAGAGGAGTGCTTGGTTTTGTGTCATAATCACAAGGAATACACCACGTACCTTTGAATATAAGTAAAGTTACAGAATTATCTTTCTAATGAGTTATTTGAAATTATTTGTTTTTTACTTACATACAAGCTTAAGTGAGCTAGTGCACTGGAGTGGGAGTACTAGTACCATTCAGGGTGCCAGTTAGAAAGCTGAAGATAGTCTTGAAGGCATTTATGACGGTGAGTAGTAAGTATAATAACAAAAATCACCTTGCAAGAATTAACAGGATCAGCTTCTTAATTTCTAATTTAAGACAAAAATAGCATTTTATTGCAGGGAAACAGTTTTGTAATCTAATTTTACACTGGCTTTGCATACATTTGACAGAAGAACATCTTGAGGGCAGAAGTGATGGTAGCACACTTTGTCTCAGCTGACATTTCTAGACACACTCTTGCAGAGAAACATTCCTCATAATTTCACCAGTTTTGCAGCAGGACATTATTAATTTCTGCAGTTTAATGTAAACACTTTTGTCATTCTTGATGAAAAGGAAGCCATGGGTTTTACGGGACCATTTCTTATTCTAGTATGAAGTAGAGGGTAGTATAACACACATTAGGAATATTTATTTTGGGCGTAGTAAAAATAATTTCATTGCAAAATTCTTGGTTAGTACTTGCATTTTCTTTTTTTAATCTAAGTTGTCAGCAGCAAAGTCAAGGAGTTTTAAAAATTTCATGGCAGGGTAATGTGGAGGCATACAATTAAGCAGAAGAAAAGCTTTTTGCCACTGACTTGTGCATTGCTTGTGGAGGTCATAGGGAAGCATTAATATTGCAAGTGCAAGAAGTGTGAAGAAGCCTGTATGCGCCTACGTCTAAAGAAACAATTCCAGGATTCATGTAAGAAAGGGAGATTGATAAACATTGATGATGTTTGACACAAAATATCACTTGCCTCAAAAAATAAAAGTTTTATAGTTTGCCTTTACATTGTGAAGTTAAAATTAGTTTGTAACTTCCGCTCCCTGTACACAGAATGATTAAATGACCACTTCTTGAAATGTTGCTATGTAAAGGAAAGAAGGGGGGAAAACATTTTTGAGACAGGCATTCTTATGCTCTGAGGAGACTTCATTAGTAGGCAAGACTATGATACAGATATAGATAGTTTGAGCACACAAATAGCCCTTTCACTGTTAGCTCAATTTGTGTGACACTTGATGTTGAAATGTATTAATTTGACCAGCTAAGATTACCTTGTCATTTCCCCAGCTTTGTCATAATTTGCGTTGCAGTATTTTTTTTCTGAAGGGCTGTAGGGTGCCAGGTGTCCTGAATGGACAGTATGTTCAACTGTATGTCCAAAAAGATCTCCTCCTTTCAAAATACAATGAAGCAAAGCAAGGCATCTCTCAGGTCTGATACTAAGCAGAGATAGCATGCAAGGTATTGAAAGCTTTTGTAAATCCAGACTTGTACCATGTAAATTCAGACATGTGAATCCATGAGGAAACTTTGAGACTGGGTAGAGAGCTGGCATTGGCAGGAATCCCAGCAGTAGCTGGAAGTGGCTAGAAGAAACACCGGTGGAAAGTGTTAGGGTAGAATATATGCACAGGAAATGGGTATACTCAAAAAATCCCACCAAAATAAAAACCCACCAAAACACCAGACTTTGAGTGTTTGTTTTTTCAATACTTAAAACATATTACCTCTTAGCAACAGTTCAGTAAAATGAGTAAAATACTAGGGACCATCATCAACTACATCAGTTTCAGCGTACTGCTACCCTCTTAAGTAGTCTTTCTCACTTTGTTCCTTCATTTCTTTTTTTCCTATTTGGATAGCATAATGCAGTGAGAAAATAAATGGGGAAAAAAAACAACAAAACAATAAACCTTCTGAGAAAAAAACCAAATCTTTTGCAGCTACAGCCTCTGGAACTTGTGAAAGCCAGTGTACTGTGTCGTAGGTAAAACCAGCATGACTAAGAGCAGCTGTGGCATGCTAAAGCTGAAATGCTGAAGTGTGTGCTGCTGTTGACCACTGAGTGTGGTGTTCTGCTTTTAAAAAATCCTTGCTGATTTCAAAAGTGGCTTTACAAATTTAAGAAGACTTAAGTTCATTTTAAAACAATTTATTTATTTTTTTTTTAATTATGTTTTTGGGGTTTTTTTTATAGGTTTGTCTGAAAAGTTGATTTTGTAATCCAGATTCAAAAAACTGAGGCTGGAAACCCACTGTACAGACAACTTCCACCATTACTTCAAATATTTTAAAGTATATTACAGATGAACTGTAAGTGACAATTTTTGTCATTTTGTTTGGAGAGAACAGGGAAAAGGGAACTTTTAAGTGTACTAAGCAGTTGTTTATGGGTGGGTTCCTACTGTGGGAAGCTGAGTGCAAATTTGATAAATCAAGTGTACTAAGCAGTTGTTTATGGGTGGGTTCCTACTCTGGGAAGCTGAGTGCAAATTTGATAAATCAAGAAAACAAGTTCACTCTGTTCAAAGTAAAAATTAAGACTTTGGTGAGCTGAAAATCTCAGATATTTGAAATATGGGAAATTCGATAAAGGAGCGTTATTCGTCTTTGACACAGTGTTATGCGTTCTTTGACATTCAGTAGTATAACCTATGAATTCCAGAGTGTTTTTCNAAAAACCAAATCTTTTGCAGCTACAGCCTCTGGAACTTGTGAAAGCCAGTGTACTGTGTCGTAGGTAAAACCAGCATGACTAAGAGCAGCTGTGGCATGCTAAAGCTGAAATGCTGAAGTGTGTGCTGCTGTTGACCACTGAGTGTGGTGTTCTGCTTTTAAAAAATCCTTGCTGATTTCAAAAGTGGCTTTACAAATTTAAGAAGACTTAAGTTCATTTTAAAACAATTTATTTATTTTTTTTTTAATTATGTTTTTGGGGTTTTTTTTATAGGTTTGTCTGAAAAGTTGATTTTGTAATCCAGATTCAAAAAACTGAGGCTGGAAACCCACTGTACAGACAACTTCCACCATTACTTCAAATATTTTAAAGTATATTACAGATGAACTGTAAGTGACAATTTTTGTCATTTTGTTTGGAGAGAACAGGGAAAAGGGAACTTTTAAGTGTACTAAGCAGTTGTTTATGGGTGGGTTCCTACTCTGGGAAGCTGAGTGCAAATTTGATAAATCAAGTGTACTAAGCAGTTGTTTATGGGTGGGTTCCTACTCTGGGAAGCTGAGTGCAAATTTGATAAATCAAGAAAACAAGTTCACTCTGTTCAAAGTAAAAATTAAGACTTTGGTGAGCTGAAAATCTCAGATATTTGAAATATGGGAAATTCGATAAAGGAGCGTTATTCGTCTTTGACACAGTGTTATGCGTTCTTTGACATTCAGTAGTATAACCTATGAATTCCAGAGTGTTTTTCTCAAAAGTTGGTACAGCAGCAGGATGATTTAAGTACAGATCAATTTTGTGTGTAAGATTATAGGATTATCTATCTTTTTAATCAGTAGACCATCTTGCAAGTTTCTGAGAATGATGATTTACTTAATAACTATCAAGAGGAAGAGCTCTGCTCTGGACCATTCTGGTCACGCATGTAGCAGGAAACTCCAGAACTAAAGTAGGCATAACAGGAGGCCGTGAGCAACTATTTGGTCCTCAGTTGTCACGTGCAGTTGGTAAGAAATTTTGCGTTGCCTCGTTGAGTTGTACAACTGTGTGACTGTGGTGGTTTTGCACTACAAATTTGGGATTTACACCCCCACCCCCTCCAAGGTAAATTAGCATGTTTACTCAGAACTTAGAAGTAAAATGAAACAATTATTTACAAAAGTAGGCTAATAAACCTACTTTATTACCTACAGATGTAGGTAATAAACATATACAATTATACATAGTACAACTAGTCAGTAGCCCAGCTACACCCCTGGACAAAATAGCACAGACACTCCTGTACACCGCAGCCTGGACGCCACATTGCCTTGCTTTCCACTGTACTAGCCCAAAAGAATAGTAGTTGGAGAGGAGTAAAGCAAAGTTCAGAGAGAGCAAAGGAGGAGAGCAGGAGAGAGAGAGAAAAACGCACCTTAATTTCAGACTATATAGAATTTTCGCAGACCAATTGAATGGAATAAACATATCTCTTATTTTTTGTTCAGCCCCTTTGAGAGTCCATCCCCCTTGATTTTACTGAATTCTCTGGAAAACTTTTATTTACAGTTAAGATGTGAATCATAAACCTGTAATAGTGACAGTCTTCATCTAGTGGATGTAGTAAGGATCTGGTCTGCCGGTACTCCTCTGCACAGAAGCACAGGCAAAAGTCCAGAAAGGGAAAAGTAAACTCAAACCCATTGGGCCAGCTTTGTGGAAGGGCTGCAGAGCTGTGTTCACCTGGAAGCAGTGGTGTTTTGGAATGATGCCAGTAGTGTGCAATCCAGTTGCCTCTGACTCCTGTCTGCTGAGTTGTATCAAATGGAGTCAACTTTTTGGTGTTCTGGTGTAGTAGCTGTCTGTAGCAACAATTACCAATAGACCATTTAACATGTAACTATTGATGCTGTGCAGAGAACAGCACGACATAAGAAACTTGACTATGAGCTATTTTTTTCGCAGCCTGCCAGTTTGTCACGCAAGAGCTAGGGAAATTCTGCCTGCTGGCCCAGAACATGCTGAGGCCAGGTGCATCCTTTCTCTGCCCAGGGTGATAAATGGGCCTTGTCAAGTATATTTCAGTGGTCCAGGTGTTGCATATAGGCTTCCTCCATGGCAGGAGAGAAGGAGACTCATGCTTAGTGTTTCTGGAACATTCTTAAGTTCTGCGTGAGAGGCCAGGTTAGTTTACTGCAAGTGGGTGTCTGCTGGCTAAAAGAGATTGCTGCCGTGCTAATAAGAGACTGTTTGTTGCACTCTTCACAGCAATGAGAAGCAAGCTTTACCTGAGATGAATGTTATAAGGATTTATGGTGAATGGTCTGAGAACATGGACTTAGTCTTTCCTGGACTACTGATTCACTAATGCGCTACTTGCTATAAGAAACCTTTTTTGCTATGCGTTTTTGTTTCCTGATGCACGTGTCTTGACAAAAGCTAGTCAGGAAAACCTGGCTTCATTGCCAGAGGATACTGGTTTTGAAGAGGTCTTCCTTTAATCTAGCTCCTAATTAAGAAAAAAAAAAAAAAGCTTATCCTTCCATACCTCTCTGGGATGAGCCATTGTCGGTTTTAGTGCTTCTGTATATCAGTACATTTACCTTGCTCTATCCTCCTACCAGGACATTTTCATGGTACAGCTTTTATAGGGTTTAAAGAGTGATGCTGAGAAATCCTGGTGAGTTTTGTAGAAACTAGCCTATTCTAGGAGTATGAAAAGCACGTTATTTTTGTTCCTGCAATAATTTATCTACTTTATGTAAAACAGGACACTAGAGTGCTTCAGATTACAAATAACCTTGGTCTGAAAGAGGAGCCTGCCTAATTTTGCTTCACTAACTCATGAGGCCAGTCCATTGAGGTATCCATTCAGCAACAGGTTTTAGTGGTCCTGGAGATAAAGCAATACATTTCAGATGAATGAAGTGTAGTGGGCTGCAAATGTTTATTGGTTTGTTGTGCACTTCACACATTTGCTAGTAATAGTGGCTGACAAACTGTTGTACATTTATAGCCTCTAGGTCAGAAATTGAGTAGAAAGGGACAAAGCTGCACAAAGAAAGGGAATTCATGCCCTCTTAATAGCTTTTGGAAATGTCAGTCTTCAGCAGCTGAACAGCTGGTTAAAAAAAAAAAAGTTAAATGAAGATACTTAAAAACCTACTTTAGTTTTGTTCACTGGTGAAACCAGAGTAGTCTTTATCCCAGATTTTGAATGCAATGTGACATTTCATTTTTGTGCTGAGATGGCTTTTAAACTTCAAAGACTACTATAATAATGTTAATTCTATGCTGGGATAGCCTTCATTTTCAAGATATAGCTATTACGTTTATTCCATCTTCTGTTTGATAGTAGTGACTTCCTTCTAGAACTGATGATGCTTTAGTTTTGAGAGATACTTTCATCAAAATTTTCAGTTAAATTGAGATACCACAACGAATTAAAACCAAACATAGAGATTGTGCATCTCTCCACACTTGGAGCCTAGTCTTTCTCAGTTCTCATGATAAAAATTCAAGTATCACCAGTTCTGTGCTCAGAGCTACAGTTTTCTCATTCTGTATGTTTGGAAAGGGGGCAGATATTTCAGGTTTCACCTTCCTGAAAAATGAGGAAAATTCTGACTCAGTGTTTTGTTGGTACAACTTTTTCATAGATCTGCTTATTCTGGCAACTTCTTTCTGAGTTGTAGAAAAACAGTTCATGGTAGTGGGCAATAAGATAGATTTTGGAGTATTTTTTGGTGAAGGTTTAGTGATAGTCTGATGCACCTTGGGTTTACTTTGCTGCACTGTGCTGTCTAAAACAGTTATGGCTGTCCTTGTAGAAAGTCTTCTGTAAAAATAAGAATGTATTTCACCTGAAAATGGGCTGTGCTGACATACTCAATGTCACTATGTCTTTGAACCTGAAAATGCACAGGCCAGTGGGTAGGCAGTTCTGACACTGGAATTGAATAAACCTCTTAGACACCATTGCACATATGAAGTGATATTTCCCTGTTGAGTGCTGGTACATGGTGGGTTGTTCTTGCAGCCCATGTGCACCAGTTGTCTCGTCATTGTTTATACATGAGCTTTCACAAAGCGATGCCTGCCTAATACAACTATTTTCCCCACCTACTACATATTCATGGAGTGTGACTCAGTGAAATATCTGTGTGTCAGCACTTGCATGAGTCATTCAGGGATCTCTAAACTCCCTCCTCACATTATCTTTTTATGGCACTGAGGATCCTTTTGATGTTTTTCCTCCCAAACCTCTACAAATAAAATACTCCATTGACATTCTTACTTGTCCACGGTTTCCATTTTTGAACCACACAAATGGTCACTAAACCGATTAACTAAGAAAATAAAATTAAGTAAGTTGTGATCCAAACAATTTTTGAAAAAACACAGAAAAAAATTCTATTACAAACTTGTGTGACCAATCCTTGAGGTGTCAAGGAAAACAAAAGAAAAAGGAAAAGTAAAGAGCCTCACAGCCTTGCTCTTTGAAATTCAGGCAGGCTGAAGGTAAGGCTAAGGTAACACTTCCCTCTATTTTTAATTACTTTCCTTGCAGGTAGGCTGATAGTGGTTTTTTGTTTTGCTCTTTACATGTCACTGAATTTTAAGGTCATTTCAAAGATTGCTCTGTGGCACTGTAGTAGCCTCTGTAGCACTGGTGTTATCCCCAGACTGAGTTCTTTATGTGGTGTGCAAAACCTGCTCAACACTCACCTTTTGAGAATTAAACTGATACACAAAATGACAACTGTCAAAACTATATAAAAGTAAATGACTAGTTAGTCATTGTCATACTCTGTTTTGCACATGAAACCAGAGCTGTACAATTCTGTGATCACCAGACATCTTCTCTGCTTGTTTGGGATGAGTTTGCTGCTGTCAAGGTTTGGTACTCCCCCTCTCCTCAGGTGAAACCTGGATTTTTTGTAGCTCTTAACCCTTTTCTTTTGAGAATGATATGGCCAAGGCAGGTTCCATTTTTTTTAAAATTCAAGGTTTGTTCATTCAGCAAAATATTGTATGTTAGCACTTGCATGAGTCATTGAAGGATCTCCAAACCCTTTGTGTAGTAAAGCTCTGCTGTCTTTTGCATGCTTGAGCCTATTGTCTCCTCTCAAAGCCTTGTGATGTAGGTATTTTTGTTTTAATTTCTAGCCTTTCATCATAAAGAGTTGTACTTTTTACTGTGTTCCTGAAAGGCACTAAACTTGAAACAAAACTGGAGAGGAACTTTATGTTTCATATAACTCACCCTAGTAGTTTGTAAAATATTCAGATGTAGTTTTTGGCTCCACGGGAAAGGCTTTTGTAACTTCTCTGCACACTTCCATGGTCACTGCAGAGCCCACAGTGGGTGTTGAAGGAGTGTCTGTGACCAGTTTACATCTTGTCACGGCAGGAAAGTAGGAGATTACAGGAGTCTGCCTGGAGTATCTTGAATGCTTTCCTTTGCATATTAGCTCCTCGCCAATGGTTTCACCTTTTCTATTGTGGGTTAATGGATACCAATCATAGTGAGGTACTTCTCCCCAAAGAGAAAAGGTTTCCATACCTATGGTGCCATTTATTGTAAGGCAGTAAATCTTACTTTGACAGGAGACATCTTATGGTCAGAGGCAGAGGCTTAACACAGTGTAAAGATTCTCTAGAAAAGGAAAGAAGGTAATGATTAGCAGAGCATAGTGAGAATGTGGAAGTAACTGTTGATGTTGTTGTGTTGGTGATTTGGGTTTTTTATTTTCTTTCTCTACAGGTGTGGGGAGAAGGGCTCAACTTTTTTTTGTTTTTCCTCTTAATGTATGGGGAAATTGTAGGGTTTCTACAGCTGGGGAAAGAATAATTCAAATCTATGTATGTCTGACACTTTTTTTTTCTTTTTTTCATTACCATTCTGAGATTTTTAAAATATCAAAACAGAAGAACCTTTGCAGAGGAAAATTATGACACGAGTGTAAAGGGTACCAAAGGCAGGAGAGTCCCAAAAGGATGGTGGTGTGGAAGAGAGACAATAGATTTTTAGCATCAGTGAAAGATGTTCTTTTTTGAATCATCAATGTCCCTCCATGACCTCAGTACAGAAGATTATGTGGGAAATCTATGAGTAACATACCATTGCTGTAGTGCCTTTTCTAAGCATCTATTTGCTTGTAAAGGGACAGTAATACTGCTACCAAGTCAAGTAGTGTTTGCTCAGAAAATATTTCAACAGCTAGAATGCCTGGAGTAGTATGGTGATAGCAGAATGTCAGGTGCAATTTAGGATAAATGGGTGGTTTGTTTAAACCATCGTTCTGTCAAAGAATACCTCTCAGGGTTTAAAAACCCTAGCAGGAACACAGTGATTACCTTAAAATCTTTACAGAAGTTGGAAATATCTGACATAAATAAAATGGTTATGAAACTGAACTGCTACAAAGTAAAACGTGGAACTTTGCACCCAAGACACATGTCTGATAAAGTACTAAGGAGAGAGGTCAGTGGTTAAAGAAACAGTAAAAATTAAATTAGGTTGAAAACTAAAAGATAGGTTTTGTTTATTCATCAGCGTTGCCTCACGGTGTGTGTGGAAAAATAAGAAAGGCTTAGAGATGAAAGAAGGCACATTTTCGAGTCTGAAGTGCAGGGAAGAAACAGGGCAGTGTAATGCATAGATTGTCAGAAAAAGGATGCAGTAATCAGAGGTAGGCAGTTGACTGCGCAAGGAAAACTTCTCATAGGCAAGTTGGAGAAAGCATATGGAGAAGATGGCCCAAACATGAGTGGTAGAAAGGCTGCTGTAGGCTGGTTAGAGATGCAGGAAGTGGAGTCTGAGACATACTGACTCAGGCATCGGTACACAGCCTGAGCACATTGGAGGAAGATCAGCATACTGGAAGAGATGTATTGGTCATGTCATGTATGTCAGATTTCCCCTGAAGGCAGAACTAGACATGTGTCTTTCTGTATGGTAAATGGGGCATTATTTGGAGATGTCACTGTTTTAAAAAGTTGTTAAATTGTCAGTGCTACCAGTGAAGTTAAATAAGAGTTCACATTTTTTTTTCCAGTAGGTCAGGAAGTTTACCTTAGTGTCCTAATCAAACTGTGGTTTGTTTAAATAACAGAAAATAGTATTCCATTTCATTTCCTTACATAATACTTTTAAGCATCTGTTGTGTTCTTCCTTGTTTTTCTCATAAAAGTTCCACTTCTAAGATTTAGATAGAAATTAAATCTTCATGTTTATTCAGGAAGGTAGAGAAGAAATTTGAAAGTAATCTGATGAACCAAAACCACCATTCATTGCCTAGACAGACAGTAGAAGGTGATTTAAAAGGTAAAGAAATGAGAGTAGAATAATTGTTTAAATCCATTCTGTTTGTTGGAATACTGAAAAACATAAATATCTGCTACAAACATGAGGCAATAACAATGGTAATTACTTTAGAATTTACATTATTTTTTAGTATACCATTACAATTATACTAAACCTGGAAAGTACCAAAATATTTAATGTACTACACGGAGTATTTCTAATTCTATACATGTTTAATTCCTTTCAGCTTCTAGATGTGTTACATAAGATGGAAATTCAGAAAATAGAATGAAAAATTGTGGTGCTTTTGCTATCTCGACACCAAGAAGTCTAATTACACATGAGTTTTAGGAAAATACCTGCATACTCACATTGCTCTAAAGTTACTATATTTTTCTATATGTGAACAAAGAACTGTTGAAGTTACAGACTGGATGCTTGAAATATCAACCTGTGTTAGAAACACTTACAGAATTACAGAATTGCCAGATTTGGAAGGCATCTAATTTTCCTATGTATTTGCACTTTTTGTTTCTCTCATGTAAGATAATAATTTTATTTGCTTGAATTTGTAGCTTCCTTGGGAATCAAATTTAATGACTATGGGGAGGGTTGTACTTTAGACTCTGTTTTAGTGCTTAGGTAACCATCCACACTTTCTTCAGTCCTTTCATGGGAAAAGCCTAATCTATAGCCCTCTGAGGACTTCATTTCTCTCTTTAAGGCTTCACATCTGTAACAGTGTTGATTTGACAAGCCCACCTGAGCTGTCAATTTTCGCTGATAGCTTTTTGCTTTTGGCCTAATTTGTCAGAGGAGAAGGTCTTACGGATAATGTGGAAAATCATTTATGGGTAGAAATAAATGTGTCCATAGGAGAGCAAGCCAACGTAGTATCTCCATTGCCTGGAAATGTGCTTGCAAACAGTAAATGCATAGTTTCAGCATGTGTTTCCCTGTTCTCCAGTGGATTAGGAAGAAGCTAAAAGCACTCGAGTTGTTGCTTGTGACAGTTTTTGGAAGATGAAGCAAATGCCAGGTCTAATAAAATGGCCCTGGCTTCTCACGTGAAGGTTGTAGTGCACAGGAAACTGGACCTTTCTCATGGAGCAATGTGCTATTTCAAAGAGGGCTTTGCATACTGTTTATTAATTGGAGTTGAAAAGGAAGATTCAAAGAAAATAATACTTTTTTATCAAGCTTCTAGAGAGCATCTGGTCTAAAAAGTGTATTTGATGGAGCAGAGTGAGAATGGTTGAGCCACTTGACTATCTCTGTGTTAACATGATGCTGAGATGCTCAGTGTGCTGTTTACTGGTAAAGCTGATTCTTTTTCAAAATGTCAAGGAGTGTGAAGAAGAGCACAGAACCCAATCTATATCTTTAAATAACTACACAGGATGTATCTTGGTGGTTTCTACAACTGTCTACAACTTCTATAAAAAGTCAATGTCTTTGGGGGAAAATGCTGCTAAACTCTTTTTAAAAGAAATATTTTATTTCCATTCCTTTGCCTTTTTAGAGTACAGCTTAAAAATACCCAACGAACAAACAAACAAAATCCCAAATGAACAACAACAACCCCTCCCCCCCTCAACTACTTCTCTCTATAAGAAGCAAACAGCCCTTAAAATGAAGATCTATAGCAGCAGTTAAATTTGTCTATTTTGTTTCAGCATTACTATATCTGTGTGCAATGGTGGCATTTCCGAGTGCCTTATTTTCACTGAGTGAGCTCTGATGCAAATCCACAACTCTTAATTGTGTTAGCAAAGCTAACTAGACACCTGGACTCATCTAACTAGAAAGAAATGTATGAAGACTCATTTTCTCAAAACCAGAATTGAACCTGACTGCTCAGGATAACAAATTGCCTCCTTATAGCATTAAATGTGTTATATTAGATTTTAAGGAAAATTAAAGAACTCTGTGCAGAACTGCAGTTTGTAGATAGTAAGTGTCCAGGCCAATACCATGGTATGTTAGAAGATCAAACAGTTGAGAGTCACTAAAATTCAGGCTTCATCCAGCAAGAAGTAAACAGGACCAGTTGGAACATGAACCATGACCATACAAGTGAGGAGCCTCCAGGAACTCAGTTCTGAGTGTGCAGATTCTAGCTTCACCTTTGTTGCTGCCTAGTCACAGTTGACCCCAAAGGTGTGGTTACATCTTTTGTAGTTAAACTATTTTCAAATCTAGTAGTTTGATAATGACAGCACTGCCAGAAGAGCAGTGTGATGCTCAGCATTGTTTGTTATTTAGCGTTTAATTAGATTTCCAGGTCAACATTTAAGCAACAGCCTATCTCTTTCTGTGCTTTTTATGTCTGAGACTAGTGGCTCATTTAACTTAGTCTGCCCAGACATGCTTCCCTTTTGCAGAGTGGTTTAGAAGATCTTTTAGAAAGTGTAGAGAAATTTTACTTAAGGGCTGTTGGTCCTGTTGCTGGGTTTACCTGCGTTCAGGTAGGGAACTTACATGAAAATAAATTCCTACAGATAAAGAATGTGGTAGCATTTTTCTTTGAAATGTCTTCACTACAACAATACTGAGGTGTTTTGGACAAATACTCCACTGCAGTACCATCCTTTGCTTGAGAATTGTATGGGATTATTTTGGCCTGTACAGTTTGGCTGTACAGTGCTTGAAGGGAGCCAGTGTGGATTGTTTGTCCATTCATGTATCAAATATATCTGTGTCCAGGCTAACCTATCAACCAATATGCCAACAGATGAGTATTTGTCGTCTGTGGCCTTTGTGTCTCAGCTGCCTCTGCTATTGAGGACTATAAAATTCACATAGGAATTCCTTAACTTCCAGCTGGCTGAGTCTAGTCTGGGGGATTTCAAACGTGTGGTGGGGTAGCTAACTCCCAAACCATCATATTTCCTTACTGAAAACTTTGTAGCATATCTATTTTCTTCCACCCTTTGTGAAAGTGAGATTGAAGATGTGACGCGTGCCTTCAAGGAGAACTTTGCAAGAGGTGGAATGATGTATATTCATCTCTGTGATAGTTCAGGAGTTAACCCACTCCCACACACATTTGAAATCACCCAAACTAGACTCAGGCATCTGAAAGTTAAGGAATGAAGCTTTATATTTACAGCTTAGCACAATATACAAGCAGGTATTTACAATGTATTACAAATATTTACAGCTATATACAATAAAAAGGTAATACAGAAACACAATGTCCCTCTCAGAGATCAGAGTCCCCAAGAGGGTTTCCCAACCACCCTTCCACCTTCATCCACCCACCAGTCTTATCCCAGAATCTGCCCTATGTGTAAGGTGAATTAGGAGGATTGCTAAGGGGAGTTAGAAGCAGAATCCATTAGTTGGGTTACACAGATCCAGCTAGAAAGCAAGGAAGGGGAGATACCAACAGCCAAAGCTCAGACCAGAGCAACTCTGCCTTATCTATGATTATGTTTTTGCACTTGTACATCTCAGTAAAGCTATGAGTGAAGCAGACATCACTATTGTTTTCTTTCCACAGCCTATAACCCAATTTCTCTTATTAGAATATTCCAATTAGCCTCAACCAGCACAGTCTCATAACTAGCAGTATGTGTGTTACAAAGTGGCATAAAAAAGGACGATGTGATAACATTGAATTGTTCTGGTTGGAAAAAAGACCTTTAAGATTGTCATGCCTAACTATTACCTAACTCTATTATAAAGTATGGTGCTAAACTATGTCCCTTAACACTATTGATCCATCTCTTCCAACACCTCCAGGGATGGGTATTGAGGCATCTCCCTAGGGAGCCTATTCCAGTGTTGGATAACCTCTCAGTGAAGACATTTCTTCTAATATCCAATCTAAACCTTCCCTGGTGCAACTTGAGGTGATTTTCTCTTGATCTGTCACTTTTTACTTGGGGGATGAGTACCCACCTTGCTGCAATCACCTTTCAAGTAGCTATAGAGGGTGATAAGGTCTCCTCTCAGCATCCTCTTCTCCAGAATAAACAACCCCAGTTCTCTCAGGCACTCCTCATAAGACTTGTTCTCTAGGCACCTGACCAGCTCCTTTGCTCTTCTGTGGACCTCTGTCCTTCTTGTAGTGAGGGGCCAAAAACTGAATGTAGTACTTCAGGTATTGCTTCATCAGTGCTGAGTACAGAGGGGAAAATCAGTTTTCCCATCCTGCTTGTCACATCATCTGTTACAGGCCAGGCAGTCTTGACCACCTGAGCACACTGCTCGCTCATCGTCAGCCACCTGTCAAAGTCCCCTAGTACTTTCCTTTCAGGCAGCTTTCCAGTTTCTCTCTCCCAAGCCTGTAGCATTGCAAGGAGTGGATGTGACCCAAGCACAGGACCCAATACTTGGCCTCGTTGAATCTCATACGGTTGGCTTCAACCTCAAGCAAACAGATCATCACTCCTTCCCAAGTTAGTGTCATTGGCAGACTCACTAAGGAACCACTCAATCATAGAATCAGTCAGGGATACCAAACAAGATTGGCCCCAATACTGAGCTCCTAGGGAACATCACTTGTGACTGGCAACCAGCTGGATTTAACTCCATTCACCATCACTCTCTGGGCCCAGCCATTCAGCCAGTTTTTAACCAGTGAGGCATCCACCCCTCCAAGCTATGTGCAGACAGTTCCTCTGGAAGGATTACGGTGTCAAAGACTTTACTAAAGTCCAGGTAAACAACATCCACAGCCTTTCCATCATCCACTGTGTGGATCACCATGTCATAGATGATCATATTCATCAAGTAAGACATGCCTTTCATGAACCCATGCTGACTGGGCCTGACAATCTGATTGCTCTGCATATGCTGCCTAATGGCACTGAAAATGATCTGCTCCATGGTGTTTCACAACACCAAGATCAGTCTGACAGGTCTGTAGTTCTGTGAGTCATACTTCCAGGTCTTCATGTAGATAGGCATCACATTTGCCAGTCTCCAGGCAGCTAGGGCATCCTTGGCTAACCAGGATGCTAGTAAATGATAAGTGCCTTGATGAGTGCTTCCACCAGTTCTCTCAGCACCCTTGGGTGTGTGGCATCTGGCTTCATACACTTGAGTATGTTCAAGTGATGCAGCTGGTTGCTAACCAACTCCTCTTGAATTGCGGGGGCTTCATTCTTCTCCCAATCACTATCTTTCAACCTTTGGGGCTGGGTGTCAAATGAACAAATGGTTTCACTGCAGAAGACTGAGGTAGAAGGCATTGAGTACCTCAGCTTTTCCCTCATCCTTGGTCACTATGATTTCCTCCATATACACTAAATAACAAATTCTCAGTAGTCCTTCTTTTGTCGATCATGTTTGTAGAAGCATTTTCTTTTTCTTTCTCTTTTTTTCCCCACCGGTGTATCTGGCACAGCAATAGAGGTAGGAATTTCTGATCCTATTGTCCTTTTCTAGCCAAGTGAATGGAAGAAGGGAGAAGAGCTCCACAGAAACTTGGATAAACTAACAGTATTTTGTAAATAACATTCCTCGGTTTCATATTCAGTATAAATAAATTTGTTTATATATATATATGTTGGAAAAAAAAAGAATACATGATATGCAGTGATCCTGTGAAGACAAGGAAACAACAGTGTTTTTCTCTTGATTACTTGTAGTGTTGTCTGTTTAACTTAAAATCTGCATTAACACAGCAGAGTCTATGTCACCTGTTTTGTACACTTGAGAGTTTGTCAATATCAGGTTGCCACAACTGAGCTTAAAAGACAAGGAAATGAAAATGTTCATGAAGAAGTTGTGAGATATTCCTAAGGAAAAGTTTAATGTACAGGAAAAATTTAATGTACACATTTTATACATACATACATACATACATATATGTATAAAATACAAACTTAACCACATGCGGCTAGTTTTTACTCAGCATTTCATGTGTTCTCTGAAATTGATTTTTTTCACAATGAAGTGATTATACAGGTGACAGCAAATAATACTTAGTGGAATTTTTCTTTTCTTTCTAGACTGAAATAAGAGGTTAAACTGTTCCTAAATCAAGTTTCTTTCTTCTTAGGACCAATAAACTGTATATGTAATAGCATGTGGCCAGTCCAAATTAAACAGCGATTGGATTGTGGAAGCACTTGAAAGTATGTGAAAAAATTATAACTTTGCAGGAAACAGCTAATGACTCAATTGCTGAACTTGTCATTATATAAGTAGTTGCATTTGTGAACCACTTTCTCTGACTAAAAAGAGCTTGCAATTATTCTTTCCAGAATAAAGGTCTCACTGGTGTTAATACATTCACTTCCTAGCCACTGTAGTGGGTTTGCAGTGACCTGCCCCCCCCCCCCCCCTTTGTNTCCTCAGAAGAGGGTAACCAAACCCCCCTACCACCTTTCCCCCCTTTCCCAGCCTTATCTCACCACTTGATGATGCTGCAGATAAGCTGAAGATCAGGGAGATTAGTAATAGGAGCAGGAGTTAGTCGTTTTAATGATTTAACTCTGAATTCAGCCAGCAAGACCAAGAGACAAAGGAAAAAGCTGCCTGAGCTAGCATAGACCCAAGCCAGACTGGCCCCGCAAGCACACTGGTTATCTCGATGTTTTGAGAACATTTCTCAAAACAATTTTTTTTTCTCTGTCTCAGTGAAACTTGGTGAACTGACACTGTGTTGTTTAACTCTCTCTCAGCCAATAGTCTAATTTCTCACTCAGATTCTCCAATTAGCTCAAACCAACACAGCCACTTAAATGTTATCAGGAGGTAACTGTAGTATTCTTCCCAGTATCTATTAGATAGTTATGAATAACAAACCAAATGCAGCTTTTGTGTTCTACTGTCTCCTATTGGATAACACAAAAGAGACAAAAGTGACTCCAGCATGATACTTAGATATTCAGGCAGTGTAGTTTAATGAAAATAAATTTGTCTGCCCTGACTTACTCAGGAAAGACAGGACACAAGAAAAACAGTATTTGTTTAGCTAGAGTTTTATAGCATTGTTGTGCATGGTTTGCTTTTTGAAAAAAATAATACATCAATATATATAACAATAAAATCCCTTAAATATGTAAGATATATATGTTAAATATACTCAAGAGATTATTGTTAAGAATAAAAGAATTGTAGCTTTGTAAGTTATATTCAGTATTCTTCAAATATTCCAAACTTCATTCTCTTCTGTGTTTTTGTTGGTCGTCTGCTTTCGTATTATTTCAACATAAGCTGTTTGAAATAAAAACAGTTTACAAAACCCCACTATCACTTCTGTTTTTTTTTTGCTGAAGAAACACTGGTAAATGTTAATGTTGTAGAGAAGAATGTTCACTGTTTTAATATAGGATTTTTGTTCATTCTCAGCCTACATAGTGGCATTTTACTCTTATAACCAGAGTTATGATGACACAAACCTGGATTGAAAAACTGTTCTCACTTAATCTTTCTTACCGAATTATTTCCTTTTATTGAGAAGCACTTCAAGGGTAGTAGAACAGGATGAATGGAGGCATTCAGGCAGTTGAAAATGTTGAGACATCTATGTGGCTAGCCAAAGGCGCAGAGAAAGAAAGAGGTAAAGGAAACTTGTGCAGTTATACCAAACATTTATATTACCATACTACAGTCGCAAACTGTCTATTGGGATTTAGAAAGACAGCTGCTAACTAGATTTTAATGATCGTCATCCTATCATCTTTATGAACATGTTACCAACACACCATGTTTGAACTGCCATGCTACTGGTTTGTCCTTTTTTTTCAGCTGATGCTCATGTCTTGGTCTTTGTTTTTCAGATATAGAATACTAGGTGTGTCACTGGGAGAAGAAAAGGCATGGCTTCCAACACGGCAAACCCTGCTAACCATTTGCCATACTTCTTTGGCAATATTACACGTGAAGAAGCCGAAGAGTATCTGATGCAAGGAGGAATGAGTGATGGGCTATACTTGCTTCGCCAAAGTCGGAATTACCTGGGAGGCTATGCCTTATCCTTGGCCCATGGAAGGAAGGTTCATCATTATACAATTGAGAGGGAATTGAGTGGCTCATATGCCATTGCAGGCGGCAAGTCGCATGCCAGTCCTGCTGAACTCATCAAGTATCACTCAGAGGAAGCAGATGGCCTTATCTGTCTTCTGAGAAAACCTTTCAACCGGCCACCAGGCATTGAACCCAAAACAGGACCCTTTGAAGATTTAAAAGAGAATCTCATCAGAGAGTATGTCAGACAAACTTGGAATTTGCAGGTAAATCCATGCTGATTTTACCATAAACTGGTACTTGAGTTAGGAGAGTCATAGAATTATAGGATGATCTTGATTAGAAGGGACCTCCAAAGGTCATCTAGTTTACCCCTCTCTGCAGTCAGCAGGGTTATCTTCAACTAGATCAAGCTGCCCAGAGCCCTCTCAAGCCTCTCCAGGCATGGGGCCCCAACCACCTCCCCAGACAACCTGTTCCAGTGTTCCTCTACCCTTATGGTAAACGGGTGTTCCTAACATGCAATCTAAATCTGCTCTTCTCTAGTTTGAAGCCATTGCCTCTTGTCCTGTTGCTGCAGGCCTTTGTAAACGGTCTCTTTCCATTGTTCCTATAGGCCCCTTTCAGGTTCTGGAATGCCACTATTAGGTCACCCTGGAACCTCCTCTTCTCAAAGCAGGACAACCCCAGCATCCTCAGCATGCCCTTGTTGCAGAGGTGCTTCAACCCCCTGATCATTCTTGTGGCTGTCCTCTGGACCCACTCCATTAGATCCATGTCCTTCCTATATTGAAGGCTCCAGAGCTGGATGCAGTATTCCAGGTGAGGTCTCACTAGAACAAAGTGGCAGGATCACCTCTCTGGATCTGCTGGCCATGCTTCTTTTGATGCAGGCCAGGATGTGATTTGCCTTCTGGGCTGCAAGCTCACACTGTCTGCTCTTGTCCAGCAGGAACCATTATCACCCCCAAGTCCTTTTCTACAGGGCTGGTTTCTATCACCTCATTCCCCAGCCTATATTGATAGTGAGGACTGTTCCAGCTCAGGGGCAGGATGCTGCACTTGCTCTTGTTTAACCTCAGTGAGGTTCACCTGGACCCACCTCTCCAGCTTGTTCAGGTCCCTCTGGATGACATACTGTCCCTCCGGCATATTGACAGCACCACTCAGCTTGATGTCACCTGCAAACTTGCTGATGGTGCACTCAATCCCACTGTCTTTGTCATTGATAAAAATATTAAACAGGACAGGTCCCAGTAGGGACCCTTGAGGACCTCCTCCTGGTCACTGCTGTCTATCTGGGCTTCAGCCTTTGAGCACCACCCTTTGCAGTGTATTGTCTACAGGTGTTGCTGCTACTGTGAAGTATTTTTTCATAATGGAATCACAGCTGTTTGAGTTTTGAACAGTGGAGTTATTTTCCTCCAGTGCATGCAGTAACTTGGCCATGAAATTCTACAAAACTTAGAACTTTTAAGATGCTTTGGCCTAGCGCATCCTTGTCTACCACTGCACTGACCTGCATCATCAGATTTCCCCAGGCACCAAACTAACAAACAAGCTATTGCATAAACCATTTCTCTAGATTCTGGATTTTTATGGACTAGTGTGCAGGCAGGCATGGCAACATGGTGACTTGTTTTGCATTCTCCTCTCTTAGATAGCCTTGTTCTTTTAATGCTTATGAAGAATACATCTGAAACAGAACATAGTTTCTCAACTGCAGAGCACTGCCTGTAAGATTTTGTACTCCATGTGTAAAGTAGAAACGTTCCATGCTGAGGAAGACAGGCTGTTTTTTCTTCCCTAGAATGACTATGAAGAAATCAGTCTTGATATGGAAACACTGGCTGACATGGAAACATTAGTGTAGGGCTCTTAAAAGGAGTATTACTTCACTTTGGGATGCCACTAGTTACCTCTACAAACTCATGGAGTTGTTGTAGAATAACTCATGGAGTTGATAGTAAGGATTGTTCTGGCCTAGCTGCAGAACCCTGCAGAACCATGAGATGCACCCACATGTGGTTATTCTAAGTTTTTCATCGCTTTTGATTCTAGCAAGTAACTCTGTGTGTTCTGCTCTGTAAAATACATGGAGTAATGCCAAACTGGAAAGTTATACTACATTTACTATAACTGTTAAGGCTTATAGTTGTGGTTTGTTTTGTGTTTTTTTCTGATGAGGCTGAGCCTAATGTAGAAGGAAGCTGGCTAATTTAAGTGGAAAACTGATCCCAGCAAATTTTACCACAAGATTCTGGGCCAAATTTAGAAGTGATAGGTTATACCTGCAGTATTACATCGTTCAGTCCAAACGTGGAACTGTTCTGTCTGCTTTCTGGAAATTTGCACTTGTGTATTCAGTTTAGACTTACTGCAATGGCACAAAATGTTTTCAATTTATTTCAGTAAACTGCAGATAGAAAGATTCATGTGGTATTATGACATCTGAGAGTGACACTAATTACACATAGCTGTGTTTCATATAGCGTAAAAGTATGAGGTACATTCTGGTTGTCATCCTTGTGTGCATCCTTGTACATCCTCATGCCCAGAGAAGGGCCACAAGGATGATCAGAGGGCTGCAGCACATCTGCTCTGAGGATAGACTGAAAGGGTTGGGGCTGTTCAGTCTGGAGAAGAGGAGGCTCTGAGGTGACCTTCTTGTGGCCTTCCAATATCTGAAGGGGGCCTACAAAGGATCTGGGGAGGCACTTTTTAGGCTATCAGGTAGTGAGAGGACTAGGGCGAATGGAGCAAGGCTGGAGGTGAGGAGATTCAGATTGGACGTGAGGAGGAAGTTCTTCAGCATGAGAGTGGTGAGACCTTGGAACAGTTTGCCCAAGGAGATGGTTGGGGCCACGTCCCTGGAGGTGTTTAAGGCCGGGCTGGATGAGGCTATGGGCAGCCTGATCTAGGGTAGGGTGTCCCTGCCTATGGCAGGGGGGTTGGAACTAGATGATCCTTGTGGTCCCTTCCAACCCTGACTGATTCTATGATTCTATGAAATACTGACACACTAATGCCTGATGTACTGGATATTTTTCTTTCTCATTCTCAGAGGTAAAGGAAGAATCCTAGCTTTGTGATGTTTAGATTCCCATATATTCATTACAGTTTTAATATCTTTATAGCAACCTGGTCTTTTCTTCGTGTACAAATACGTACTTATTTTGGATGTCCCAAAGGCAATCCAGTACTGGGAGTCAACCTGTCATGTTTTTGTTACAGAAGACAGTTTGACTGTCCCACTCTCTTTTTGCCACTGTCTAGGGGCATGCTCTTGAACAAGCTATCATAAGTCAAAAGCCTCAGCTGGAGAAACTGATTGCCACTACAGCCCATGAGAAGATGCCATGGTTCCATGGGAGGATCTCTCGAGAAGAGTCAGAGCACCGTATCCTCATTGGATTAAGAAACAATGGAAAATTTCTGTGAGTGTTTTTCCTGTTGTATTGCTGTTTCCCACCCATGTTAGTAGGTAGTTGCTTTGAATGAATCTCAAGTGAGAATATGCTGCATAAGATGTCTCATTGACAATCCAGCTTGATATAATCATCCCTGTACTAATCAGGCTTAGACTTCCACTTAACTAAAGATGGAAAACAATTATCAAATACTAGGTTAAATTCTAAAAGGATTGTGAGAGAACTAAAATACCAGGAAAAATAAACTGAACTTCATTTTGTAACTGAGGAGTACTCACTGACTATGGTAGGTTAGCTTTGGCCCACCAGGCTGCTGTCACACACCTCCTCCTCAGCAGAACAGGGACAGAAGACGAGATATAAAAGCTTATGAGTCAAAATGAAGACAAGGAGATTATGTAGCACTAACTCTCACAGGAAAAATGGACTCCAGTTGGAGAAATGTAATTTAACTTATTGTCAATTAACATTGATTCGGACAGTAAAAAATAACAACAAACACATTTAAAAAAAACACCTTCCCCTCACACACGCACACCCCCAGTTTTCACAGGCTCAATTTCACTCCTTCATACCCAACTCCTCTTTCTACCAACTCCTCTCTACCAAGCAGCATAGGGGATGGGGCAGCTGTGGTGAATCTGTAGCAGCTTTTCTCTGTTGTTCCTTCCTCCACATGCTGATCCCTGCTGCAATGTGGGCTCTTCACAGAAGTATCTTTGAGGAAATATCCACCTGCTTGAAGGCATGCAGTGTGGACGTGTACTCCACCATGACTTCTTCCATTGAGCTGCCAGGGGCTTCCTGCTCCAGTGCCTGGAGCACTTCCTCCCCACTTCCTCTGCATTTGTGCCACTGCTTCTGGTTTATGTTTCTTTCTTTCTCTCCTGCTGCCTGCTAGGCATTTTTCCTGCACTTTCTGAACAATGTTTTCACATAGATGGAGGCACTACATACATACCTGAGGGGCTTGGCAGTGTCTTGCAGGGATATCTATTAGGCTAGGAGGGACCAGTTGTGACCAGCCCTGGCCTCACGAAGCCTCTGTAGGCACATTGCCAAAGCCTGGCCACCTGCAGCAAGTATACTGACTTACCAAAGTACTACAAACACAAGCAAACTGCCTATGTTAATGACTGTTGCCATCCATAACTGTCAATTTTCGTAGGGACAGTGGTGATACTTGGTATTGTAGTTAAGCAACAGAAGGAACTGCTTATATCTTGGTAATGCCATCTCAAGTCTGCCTCTGTCTGTGTTTATTTGACCTCATGCTGTTTTGTTTTCTGAGTGCAAATGTGTCATTTAGGGTAATGACTAACAACCATCATCATGTGAAGCTCAGAGCCATTCAAAATCTTATGAGAAAAAAAAAATTACTTTTGGAAAATCTTCTCTAGAAAAAAATAGTGGTTTTACTAAGCCATTTTCCTTCCTCCCCATCCCCAAACAGAGGTATTTAGATAATAATAGAAAATTAAAGGTCATGGCCAAGGAGGAATCACCTATTGCTGTATAATTCCTGAGAGAAATTTCATCACTTACCTATGTAGTCTCCTTCAGCACTCAACTGCCTTTGACTTTTATAAAGCTAGTGGAGGGTAAAACCACAGGAGTGAGTGTAGGACAGATACTCTTCTCCAGCACCAACTTTTCACTTTACACTATTTCCTAATGTAGATGCAGCCATCATACATTTCTGTGTTTCAGCTGTAATTGTCTGGAAAAGAGTAACTCCTCTAACTATTTCCAGTAGAGTTAATTTCTGTCACATTGTATCTGCAAATATGTTGATTGTACTGACATCTCATTTCTTGAAATCAGTTTCCTTCTCTTAGGCCTTGATTGTTTTTGTCTGTTTTGTGGTCACTCTCAGCTCAAGTGTCTTCACGTACTCCCTGGGTTTTGGGATAACATCTCGAGGGCCATTTATCTGGTTGCTTTTGTTGTCACTTGTAACAAAAAAAAAAAAGTACAGAAGTTTGTAGAGCCAAAGGATCCCATAGTCACAGATTCATCTTCTCTGAATGTTTTTCCCTGTGGTATGGGATAAGTTCCATCAATGTGCTGATCATAGTTGTTGTGATTACCATGACAGCATTATCATACCACCTCACCTTTTCATTGCCCTGTGATGTTACCAGTTGCTTTTGCTCCTTTTTAGACACAGAGGTTGATGTGTAGTTGGAAACAAAGTAGCAACCCTTTAATTTAATGACCTGGTTTGTTTAAAATATTGTTTTCTGTAGTAGCTTCTTGCCAAATCAGTGTTATGTCATCCAAGTCATGATGTCTTTCATGTATTAAAGCTTGCAGCTTTTGCACTTTACCTCTTACATGCATTGTTTTCTGTATGTTCAAAGTGATTCTCTTTTGAGGAAAAAAAAAAAAAGTTTTTCTTCAAAGAAGTGAATTCCTTAGCTAACATTTCTTCATGACAGCAATGAGGTTTGGAGTGATGAAGTGTAACTTTTGAGCATATTTGACGTTTTCCATCTCTGTTATAGGCCCTAGTCTTTTAAAATCTTTTATATAGGTTTAAATAGAAATATTTCCCCAGCAGTTTCGTGTTTCCCTTAGAGATGGTCTAGGAGGCATTTATGGTGCTGTTTGTAGTGACAGGTTTGATGAGCTGTGGAGGGAGCAGTCAGACCTTGTCTTGTGGGACTGGTTATGCCAGTGGGTGTGTATCTTTATTTAGCTCTGCTGGAACTCAGCTGTTTTCACATTGGGTAGATAAACACATAAAGGGGAAATCGATGACTTTAAGCTCAATTTAAAGCATAAAAGGTCCACTGGAACTTAAATAATCCAAAAACATAACTAATAGTTTGTTAGGCTTGTGTCCCTCTTCCTAAGGATAGTACCATTTACTCCTGCACCTATAGGATGCCTTCTGTGTTTTAGAGCTCAGTAACCACTTAGCTGGTTTTCATTTTTATGCTCCCAGAGAATAAATAGTGTGAGATCTTCATCTGCCTGGTTCAGCAGCCAGAGCAGCAAGAGAAATGAGGTGGTGTTCATTTGTATCAGAATTGGTCATTTATACTTCCCAAGGTCTTGAGCTCTCATATGGGTAGACTTTAAGGTTATAAACCGTAATAACAGAAGAACAGTCTAATTCAGAGAGGTTTTTTTTCTTCTCTGCAGTGGTGAGTCTAGCATGGACTTCCTCAGCAGGTGTTGAGAAATATACCACTGATTTGTTATCAAACTGAAAAAAAAATTAGCAGCAGAATTATTAAGTGCTAGAGAGGCATTTTGTTTTACATTACAGGCACAAACATCACTTGCTTTGTCCTTACCTAGCAGAGGCACAGATCAGAATCTTCTGTGCACCTGTGGACACTTAGTGCTTATGAATGTAGGACAGTTTTTCTAACAGTGATTGAGATGCTCAAGCCTGGTAGCTGACTGAAAGAAAAAAATTTGAAACATTCAATGCCTAAGAGGAGTTCACTTGTTAAGGTAGAAACTGAAGTCTGAGAACACAGAGGGAAGCTAAATTTTCAATAAGACAATATATTCAGTCTGTTAACAAATCCACAAGCAGGTGCAGGTATATGCCAAAGATCATCTTGTTTATTATGAAAAAAAAAAAAAAAACAAAACTTCATCAGGCTAGAGTATTTCTTTATCTAACTTTCTAAGGGTCTTTGAAACTTCATTATACCAGAAATCTACGGACTGACCTAACTGCCTTGAAAACAAAACCCAGTTACAGTGATCTGCATGAGAACCTGTCTAACACCTGGATTTCTTTGCACTGCTTTGTAGCACTACTACAAAATTATCACATAGGGATTTTTTTTTTATATGATAAGCATGTAAATAATTGAAAAGCCTCCTGGTCACAGTTCATAATATCATGAATAGCATCATAAATCTAGCACTAAAACTTATTCAAACTGCTGGGAAGTTTCTGTTCTAACTGTTGCTTTTTTTACTATGGAATTTTCAAAGGTCTTTTAAAAGTTTTTGTCATGATTGAGAAGTCATTAATGTAGGTATGTGGATACTATAGAGTTGTTTTCAAAGCGATGACATAAAATAGGAAGCAGTGCTCATGTCTTCCACGAAGAACACTTATGAAAGCCTGCCATTCTATCCACAAAATTTGGAGAGAAAACTGTAGCAGAGGAATAGAAGGAAAATATCATCTCTCTAAAATGACCTGAAGAGTAAGTGAAAGTAGAGAACTTTTATTTAGTCTCAAGCCCTTCTTAGCTTCATTAGTGCTACTTTCTCCTCTATGTAGGATGCTGGTTCTTGCCAGACATCTGTTTTTTGTTAGACTTTGCCTGGTAGGGGGCTTAGTTGTAGGATATGATAGTCTGGATTATCACAGGTAATACAATTAGTGTTATTAATGTTTTTATTAATGCTATAATAATATTAAAATTAGTAATATGTGATTGTATTGATAATATTGTTAATATTATCTATGTGAGTTCATGTATGTGTGGGCCAGTTGCAAAATAAGTTAAGAATTTGCTAACACTGACAGATAGTAGTGTAAGAAATACTATTTCCTCTGCACTTTCACATAGGAAGCAACACTGGTAAATGTGTGGTAGCTGTTGGCACATCTTGATTTGTCATTGATAGTGACCACTTCAGTTATATGAACATGTCACCTTGCATCTGTATTAAGAACGGGAAATTCTGAAGCTGAAGAGAGGTAAACAGGTATTCAGAAACATTGCTAAACTAAATTCACCATGGAGGAAATTTTGAGTGAAGACACTGTATAATTAACAGTTTAGTCTCTATAATCCTTTTGTATGGGTTCATAGGCTTCGGTAGTTAACATAAAATGTGGACAGTTAATGCAAAAGGGAAGTAAAAAATAATTTTAGTATTGTAAGAAGGTCATCAGTTTGCAACTACATCTACTAAAGAAGGCAAAACTAGTTAAGACTGTTAGAATGACTCAGCGCTGCTTATCACGTCATCTCATGGCATGTAGAGACTAAGCTGTTTGTTAGATGTCACAGTAGTTAACACTAGTAACTATTTCAGAATAACAGGTTTTATAATGCAGTTATCCTTAAGACTTTTTTCTGTTGTCAGATGAAAAATTTGTTTTTCTGGCAATCTATATTTACATTAATCTCATTGCCCACATTTATGAGTTTACCACTGCTGGCACAATGACTAGGTGATTTATCTGACCTTGCAGAATATACTTTAAAATATCTGTAAGTATTATGTTTATATTCATAAATGAAACTGGACCTTGTTGATATCAGACAAGGTGAAAACAATCCAAGTAAACATGACCTTAATTCAGGGATATTAATTAATTATTAAATTCCTCTTCAAAATCCCAAGCGATTCCTAGGCTTAGATGACCATAAAAAAACTCCAAAATAAATTACGAAATACAGATAAGTGAACCATGTTTTTAGCTTCCACAACAGCCTAGATTATGTCCACATCTCTTTGGGAAAGCTGTTTACTTATCTTTAATTGTATACATAGTTCAGTGACACTTGCAGACCACTGCAGTAGGGTTGTGGCTTCTCAAGGCTAGCTCTATGCTATGTGCTTCAGCAGCAGAGTGGGTCAGAAGTGTGAAGAAAAGATGGGTCCTCTGACTGAGATAGCTGTACTGTGAGACTTCCTGATGCAGCTGCAGTTATACAGTAAAGCTATTTGTTAAGGATTTGCTGGAGCATAGTGTATTTTGCTGGCAGGGTAGTGCCGCCAAAATAGAATTGCAATGGTGCCGTCTTTCTTGAATGCTTCATCACTGTGTAGCACACTGCAATAGGAGATCAAGTTGTAGGTTTCATTGTAGCTAGCAATAGTGCATGGCTGAACTAGCTCCTGAATTTGTTAGTGTGCTGACGTTTCTGAAACAGCTTTGAATGTGCTACTAAATAGAGGAGAAGAAATTACATTGATTGAAGCTTGCAGTCAGTCACTATTTTCTTTTATATGATCCTTTTATAAATGCCATGGAGTTCATCACTTGTTGTTCTGAAACCTGGAACGCATGCAGTGTGCCTCAGATACTTGAAATAATGAATAGCCATGTTGTTAATAGCGTTACAAGAAACATGGTCCTAAGGGCAGGCAAGCAGGGAGTGGTTGGAACTTGATAAGCAGTGGGTAGTGTCAAGTGCCTGGCACCAAGGAAGTTGTTACCACTGAGGAGGCACGCTCTGCTCTAGCATTTAGGAGTGAGAATAATTTCACATAATTTCTAAACCAAGCATTTTGCTGGTTTATTTCCTTCTATTATTCTCAGCTGTAGAGTCTTGTGGCTTTTTTTTCTGACACAGTCAATGAGGCATGCTGTAATAGCAGTTTATGGTTTTTTTAGCCTCAGGGATTTTTTTCCTTTAGAAAAAAAGAATTCATTTGGTTTTTCACTTGGAAGCAGAAAATATTTGGACATTAATTTTTTTTTTCCCCTGCCAGGCAAAAATAGACACTACCAAAGGAGAGAATGGATGGCTATTTACTCAGTCTGTAATAATACTCCAAGTAGTTATTGTTTGCTATTTTGAGTATTATTCATATGCATTCACAAAACCATAAAAAATACTCAAGCATAGATTGCATTAAAATTAAAATAAATAACTAAGCCCTTATTGCATTGCATCATGCAGTAGTTTGAGTTTTTTTCAGTTTCTTCGAAAACTGCTCTTTTAAAATTTATGTCATAAAATCTATATACCTTGGTGCTTCTCTAATGTGGATTCAGATTTGCTGTCTGTGAAGTTGTTTATGTTTCTGGTTAAACTTGGTGGATGAAAGGGCAACATTTTTTTATTTACAAGTGTTTGTAATCTTTAGGTTTCTCTTCTGTAAGCAGTAATATTCTGCAGTGGCATGAAATGGAAGACCAAGTGATACTTCACTGATGGATTTCTTCCTTACCAAATTGCTTTAGAAAATAAATTAGAGCTTGTTGAAAAGAGGATTTTTTTTTGTTTGGCTTGGTTTGGTTTTGTTAAAATTTTGTATTGAAATATTGTGTGTCATTTCAAAGCACATTAAAACAGAGAATGCATTTGGAATTCCGGAGTATTTTTTCCCCAACATTCTGAAAATTGTTGCTTTCTGTAGAAGGAAAATCTCATCTTTAAAGGAGCCCTCAGATCTGATGTGATGACAATGAAGAACAAGTAAAAATCTTTATTTCCATTTTAAGCTGTTTCACTTTATAACCTTTAAGTTTCGTTAGCCTTTCTCTTTCATTCAATTTTAAACAGTATCCACAAGGTCCTGGATACTGTTTACCCAGGTGGAGTACTGAAGGCTTAGCCTAGCCTAGACAGCCATTATCACATCCTACAAAACAAAGATGAAGTTGTGAAGCATGGTCTGTGACAATCATTGTCATCAGAGGCAGTAGAAGTTTTTTGTTTGGACTGTGGTGGTAAGTTCTGTGAGAATTACTTTTATACCAGTGAGGAATCTGGTTGCCTAAAATAAGGCATTGGCCATTGCTTCAGTGCTCTTGACGGTTTTTGCCTTCAGGTATATTTTGGAAGGTAGTAGTAGTTCCTGTTGCATTTTGTAGGGATTCAGATAATGCTGGAGTTGACTGGCTGCTGTTTGAAATAAGAAACTTAGACTGTAGCCCCTTTGGATCTTGGTGAGTCATAAATGTTAGAATGGAGACGTTTTGCATGCATGGCAACAGAACTCTTGGGCAGAAGTTGCTATGACTGTGAACTGCAGATGTTTAGAAAGTTACCTAGATACTGATTTGGAGGAAGAAGAAGCTCAGAAATATAATCTTAGAAACCTAACCCTAAATCCTGCACTAGGTACTGATAGGGCTCTATGAGTCTGTGCCATGTTCTTTAGAAATCAGGGCTATTTTCTTACACAGATGCCTGTGCTCTCAAGAAATGTAGTAACTTGCAAATGGAAATCAATTTCAGTACAGCTGTTGGTACTGGAGCTACCATTTCATCATGTGAAACAGGAAGGATATTTCTTACTGGCAAATAATCCATTGCATTTTTATAAACTTATACGTGCTGTATTCTGAACAGAAGTCTGAATGCGATGAAATGCCCTCTATTCTGAAAATATTTTTCTATGCCTTACTTGCTAGAAGCAAGTCAAGGGAAAGCAAAGCAAAAGTCATTTTTTATTTTATGAGAACTTGATTCTGTCTACTGGGCAGTCAGCACAGGAAATCAGGGTACCGAGAAAATACCTGCATGTCATGAAAAACCACAATGCATTTCAAGTTGCTTTAGAGACACTAGGCAAGTCACTTTGGTCTCAGAAAAAAAAAACCAACAAACAGAAAAACCCAGACAAACAAGAAAAAAAACAACAGATGCTACTTCCCTTTTCCTTCATCCAGTGTCCTGTTCACAGCTTCGGCAACAAGAGTCATTCTGTGTGAGTAGAATCATAGAATCAGTAAGGGTTGGAAGAGATCACAAGGATCATCTAGTTCCATCCCCTCTGCTATGGGCAGGGACACCCTACCCTAGATCAGGCTGGCCAGAGCCAGAGTAGTTCACACTAAACACAGTATTATTCAGCTTGGAATAAGTCAGCCAAGAAGCAGTATATAATGCTTGCCTCCGTAGTCTACTGATATGTGACAGCAAGTACCAGTGTTGCACCATCAAAGCTTCGCAACACCTCAGTGAGCATTTCCTGCTGTATCTCTATTCATGTCCCTGAATCTTTATTTCAGAAAACATCGGTCTAGCTCTGTTGCTGTTTTACTGTCAGCAGCAAGTGAACGCTGGTGACTCAAAATAAAAGAAAAATCCTGCTTTCTAAACTTAGACATGCTGTGCCAACTATGATGGACCTAGTAGCAAATTCTTACTTACTCTGAGCCCAGTCACCAGAAGATGCTGATCTCAGTGTGAGCCAGCCTTGAATACAACTCTGCAACACTTTACAGGCATCTCAAATGTTTCCAGATCTCACAGAAAAAGATCATCTTGGCTTCCTGTGAATTTTACACAGTGTTTTTATATAACATTCTGTGATCACAGACTGATGTTTAGACCAGAAATACAGCCCAATACTATGTGAAATTCCATGTGAATTTCATGTGAAGTCTGCTGCAAAGCGTTAATGTCTTTAGAGAAATTATAAGAACTGATTACAGAATCATATGATTGTCAGTGCACAAGGATTTTCCATTTATTTATATTTCACTTTATATTCTTTTATTATTTTATCTGCTGCCCTTACTGTTGTTTCTTT